>JANZLC010000200.1:29722775-29743417 GCA_026413385.1 Erythroxylum gracilipes
TTTGTTTGGGATGAAAAAAGAAAGAGAAAGAAAAGAACACTCGCTAGTTCCATTAGTTATAAGGTACCTTTCACATCTCTGAATACAACCTTCCATTTCAAGGTGAAATATTTAGCTGGTAAGGCTTGATCTCCTTTATAGTTTGTACTTCTCTACAATGCACCTCGTGTTTTTAAAATATTTTTATGATATTAAATATATTAAAGGAACAATTTGATAATTTTTTTTAATTTTAATACAAAATGATTTCAATATGATTTGTGTATGTTTAATAGTGTTTATATTGAAATAATTATGTGTAATGATTAAAATACTCAACCGAATCAATCATAAAAATCTTAAATCATCTAATTTTTTTGTTCAGTTTTCAACTTTTAATTCAATTAATTTTGATAATTTTTGCTATTAAAAATCGATCAATTTATTAATTAATTAGTAATTTTTTAAATTAATCAGTTCTTATAAACTAAAATAAACCAATTAATTTTCATTTAACAATCTTTTTTTAATTAAATTTCAAATTATTCGATAAATAAAGACAATCTCTTTCAATCATATTTCAACTTCTTTAATTTTATTTAATCTTTAATTGGTTTTATAACGACCTAATTTCTTTTTTTTGATAAATTATAACGGTCTAATTTTGATTGAACTTTTTAAACCTTAAACTTCTTGTTTTATCAATTTAGCTTTCAATTTAGTTTTTAAAACATTACTTAATAATCAATTACTTTAAGATTTATGTTAAAATATTTTAATAAATATTTTAAAGAAGTTTTTTTCAATATTTTATAACACATCAATCTATTTCAAAAACTTGTAAATTATAAAATTTTTTCCTTTTAATATTATTGATGTTATGAGTTCTGTTTATTATTATTATTATTACGTGATTTGGCATGTATTAACGTGTAGAACTTCCATGCTTTTTAATAATCAATAAAATATAATACAATTTATATGAACATCAAGCTCATAAATACTTTTCTATAAATAATTAGTGTTTTATTTTTTTTTGTCTTCTCTATTATTTTAATATATAGACCATACATTGGATTATAAAACTATTGACTTGCATCATTTGACAAGAAATTGATAACCAGAAGTTAACAAAAGGTAAACATCTTTTATTATTAAAGACTTACTTGCAAACTTAAATTATTATCATATGTTAATCCTTTCAGATACCATTTTTTTATGAGAATTCAACTTGATTATGCTCTAAACCTTAACTTTTAACCTTTACTCACAATATTACAAATTGAATGTATGCCTTCTAGGTAAGGTTGATAAACTGATTCAAATCTCTGTCACTCGGGTCAATAAGTAAAAGCTCAGATAAAATAGTTGTCTTGATCGAGTTAAGTCGAGCTCGAGTTGAAAAACTTGAACATGATTAAGTCTTGCCTTAAATCGAAGCCATGATAAAAAGAGTCAAATCTGATTAAACTTGTTACTAATCCTACATTAGGAGAATAAAATCAACAATTACCTTGTCAAAATCAAAGGTCAAAAGGAGATTAACAAAAAGTTAGATAGAATTTAATAATTGATATTAAAGGAGGGTCATGTGAACTTGTGAAGCTTCCAAGAGATACATTAAAAAAAGCACCAAAGTTCCCAACACTCAACATCTGATACATACGATGAGAATGCGAAATACCAACTTCTTCTCAAAGGCACCGGACTGGACCATGATCCGTCTTATCACTTCCCTCGTACACCTCCTTCTTTATCTCTCCAGGTCTCTCTTACGTCCGTGCATTTTTCGTACATTTCTTTATACTCTGTAGTTCCCTACTGTCCTTGCAATTTAATGTGATTTATCGGTTTGTGTGTCTTTAAGCTTTTGAGAGTTCAGGTACTACTCTTGAGATTAGAACCTGATAACAATATTTGTTTTGGTGACAAGTAAACTAAATCCATGTCGGCGAGTGTTGATTCGTGACTATACTTTGAGTGGTTGTTTAAGGCTCTCATCTTTGTTTGAATTGTAGGCAAGAAACTTGAACCTGATAGGTCATAGGAGTGGCATCCCATCTTGCACTAAAATGTTCTCTATCTACCATCTTAAAAATTGATCAATTCGAGTATGATTTATTAACTTGGGACTAGTCGAATTGGTTTTGCAAACCATTAGTACATGAGGTACTTCCCTTGTGTGTGGTTTACTCTATGGACTTGCATGGCAACAGAAACATGCCAATGACAAGTGAACGTGATCTCATAATACTCAGAAGTCAGAACCCAAAGAAACGAATGACACAAAAGCCGGATAAACCAGAACAGGAAAGAGATCCACTAGCCTCATTGTGGTCTCTGCATCCGAATCTAATCATCCAATACTGCAAAATCACATAACATACACTGCATTGAACACGAAGTCCAAGAACATTGTAAGGGATTATTAAGTGAGTACCTTCGAGTAATCGCTTTCTACATCTCTATCATCACTCTCTCTAGGCTCCACAGTTATGTCAATGCGTGTGTGGTTTCTCTATCAATTGTCTGTACTGTAGTATGTAATAGCTGTTATTGTAGTTTTCATTGCGACTGTAGTTTCATTTCGCAGACTGTCTGGTTGGTTGGTTGGTTTTCTGCTTTAAGTTGATATTAAAAGTTTCACATTAACTCTGGGACAGAATTTGTTTTGAAGAAACAGAAACAAAGAAGCTTATCTTTTATGTCTACTATAGAAAGTCTCAACAAGAATCGGAAGGCTCAAGTGTATGAAACAGATTCGGCTGTTACTTCTGTTATTAATACTGTTCTGTCAACTTCAAGATTCCAACTTTAAGACTTTTCTGTTCTTGAATTTAGTATTTAGTGTCTTTTCTTTCGTTCGTTTCGAGTTTCCTATCTGAGTTTTACGTAATAGGTCACTTTTAGAAGTTTTAGTTGTTTTTGCAGCATATCACTTGAACCTGCTGTTTGTGTGTTAGAGTTCATAAGCTTCATGTAGGTTTCCGGAGTGGAGTTCCACTTTTTGCATTGGTTTCTGCTTTGAAATCACTTAAAGTTGCCTAATTTATCCACTAATGACGCTTAACAAGAAGCTTTTTTAACTTTTCGTGTCGCAGAAAGACAGCTGTTTTATCATTATAAGTCAGGAGAGAGAGCAAAGCAAAACATCATAAAACTAAAGTAGCAAGTTTCAGATGGTTCGTACAAAGCACCAACTAATAGCTTCCTGTTACCGAGATGTTCGCAGCCACTAGTATTTGAAGCTCGTGCGGTTCTTGCGGAAAATGAAAAGTTTTCTCCTCCCCAAAGAAGAAGACGCCCAGATCTCGAGACCCTTTTCAATATCTCTGATTTGACATGTGTTACGTTCATTAATTGGGTTCATTTTCGTGTATACCTTTCCTTTGTCCGCCATTTTCTCTTGAAAACCAAACTCAGGGTCAATACATGGTACTCAAAAGAGATTTGGTTTCAAAGGACTTAGTTTTATAAGTGCTCAAATGATGTTAATATGGTGTTAATATTGACCTTCGAGGGTAAACAGTCCAAGATCACAAAAGGGTCGGTCATAGTCTTGGCGTATGTGGGTTGCTTGCATGGAAACCAAGGTACTCGAAGCTTTGGTCTGCGTTTCTTCCATTAGATTATTACTGTTCTTTCCATAATTTTGGGTCCATTTGTCATTTGAAGCTGGTTCTTAACACTTAATCTAAGTTTTTGAATAATATACTCAGTGTCAGTCAAGTTTCTGGCGGCGAATAGAATAGCATTATTTTATTACAGTAGTTAAGAGCCAAACTTGGTCCATTAACTGTGCCTTTGCTGGGCTTATACAGGGAATTCTACTTAGTAGTTGATTTGAAAGGGAGAGTCTAGGATTGGTCTTATGAACTACAAGACATGCTGTGCGTTGATAAGGAAGAAGAGGAAGATGACTTGTTCTTTGATTCTGTTGATTACATGTCATTTGATGGTAAAGAAGAGAAATTGAACTCTAGCAAGTTAGATTATGAAATCTGGTGTAAAGAGCCGCAAAGTGTGAAGGAGAGACGACAGAGCTTTTTCTGTGAAATGGGACTTGTTGACTTTGATGCTAGGAGTAGTGACATTCCTGATTTGGATAGGATTACTCGGTGCGGTGGAGCTGTTTCAAGTTCTTCAGCTTCATGTTCAATCAGAGAGGACACAAATGTGGTTTTTTGTGAGAGAGAAGGAAATTCTGAAGCAAGTTCTATGGTTGATGAAATTGATCAACATCAATTTGTTAAAGCATTTATGATTAACCAATGTAGAAATTCTGGATCTTCACCTCCTATGCAAGTATGTGAACAAGGTGAAGTTGAAGATTGTGAAAATTTGAAGGTAGAGAAGAAAATGAAGAAGTGGTGGAGAGACTTAAGGTGGAAGAGGAAGGAAATAGGAGGTACATGTGTGTCAAAGCCTGAGACACCCAAAACAAACATAGTAAAAGTGAAGCAGAACAAGAAGAGTTGGATGGAATTTACTGGGATCTATAAAGGACAAGAAATTCAAGCTCACAACAGCTTGATCAGGACAATGAAATTTAACCCAGATGGCCAGTATTTGGCTACAGGTGGTGAAGATGGTGTGGTTTGCATTTGGAACTTAAGATCAGTGGATGTCTATTTGAGTTCTTTAGCAGCTGAAGTTGATTGTTCGAGTAAGTTGAAGTATAAGAAATCCAAATTGACCACAAAAAAGATAAACCTTCCATCAGTGATCATTCCTGACAAGGTTTTTCAGATTGAAGAGTCACCACTGCAAAAACTTCATGGCCATACCAGTGATGTATTAGACCTGGCATGGTCCAATACTAATGTCAGTACATATTTTAAAATCTTTTGAGTTGTTTTCGACTATTTATTTAGCTTTATATGGTTCTTATATGAAGCTGGATTTGGGAACTTCTATTGCAGTATCTTCTTTCATCTTCCATGGATAAAACTGTTCGGTTATGGAAACTGGGTTCACACCATTGCCTGCATGTCTTTCGTCATAGTAATTATGGTAAGTGTATGAAAAGTTGAAAACTCCATCCTCTATTTTGTTGTTTGATCTCTAATCTTATTTCCAATGGAAAGTAATTGGCTGTAAATCTTTCCCATTGGCTATGTGACCATAAATTCTAAGCTGAAAATTTGTTATCTTCCAATGGCATCAGTGACATGCATTCAATTCAATCCTGTCAATCAAAACTACTTCATCAGTGGTTCAATTGATGGAAAGGTACGAATTTGGGGATTGGATGAGAAGCGAGTTGTCGACTGGATTGATGTTCGAGATGTCATATCTGCTCTTTGTTACCAGCCTGACGCGAAAGTATGATTCTGGTTCTTGGTTCTTCTCCTCCCCTCATATCACCAGGTTGTGAGTTGACAATATTCTAACAAATGGTATGGTGTTCTTTAATCATTCCAGGGTTTTGCAGTTGGCTGCTTGACAGGTTCCTGCCGCTTCTATGAAGTGTCAGGTACATGGTTACTATGCTTGAGCAGTTCTACCATTTTATTTGAAGCTTTCTGATTCTCCAATTGTATGCCTAATCTTATCTTCTGATGCTATAGGCAGTGAGCTCAAGCTTGAAGCAGAGTTAAATTGTTGCACCAACAAGAGGACCTCAGGAAACAGGATTACCAGCATTCAGGTTTCACCCTTTGAGATCTTGTCAATAGAAAGTTAAGCTTGTCATACCCCTATGTAGCATTAACATTTGGTTTTATTCACAGTTTGTAGACGAAATATCTAAAAAGGTTATGATCACTTCTGAAGATTCAAAAGTTCAGATTTATGATGGATTTGACATTGTTGCTAAATTTAAAGGTACAATCTTTTAGTAATGTTTGTAATGATTTTGGTTTCCATGGTTCACTTGCATAATTCTATACCTTTCCAAGTAGGATACATTGTTTTTTGGCTTTCACCTTCCTGATTCTGATCATCCATCCGTGCATGGAACTCTCTTGCTTGGAAACTGGGCATATATATATATATATATATATATCATTTTGTAAATCCAAACTCATTTCAACTTGCAAGTTTATGAAACTAATCACTCTCTCTCCATGTGTATCTGTCCAATTCATCTCATTATTTATTGGAAGTCAAATCTATTTCATTTATACTAATTAATATATGATTTGTATATTATAGGTCTTCCAAAGTCAGGAAGTCAGATATCAGCTTCATTTACTCCGGCTAGGAGACACATAATCTCAGCTGGGGTGGACTCTCGTATTTATGTCTGGAATTATGGTGACTTGTGTAACCCATCATCCAAACATGTAGTATCTGTGAGGTCCTGTGAACATTTCTATGCAGAAGGTGCGACTATTGCAGTGCCATGGTCAGGCATGGGAAGAGACTTGAGGTCCGCAAGGAGTGATGATAAACTCCATAGCCACATTCAAAGAGAGGAATGTGCTTCCTCCTGGAGACGAGACCTGGACCAATTTTCTCTTGGCAATTGCTTCTTCATGAATGGACATTGCAGGGGGAGTTCTGCAACATGGCCTGAGGAGAAACTTCCCTTTCCTGAAGTAGAAAATGAACATCATCAGGACCTCCACCATAGAAGCCTTGAGGAGCAGCAAGTTCTTCTGTCTGAGGCTTGGGGACTTGTAATTTTGACTGCAGGATCAGATGGAAAGATCAAAACTTTCCACAATTATGGACTGCCCATCAAGCTCTAATGAATGAGATCGCGAACCCGAAGATTTAACTTGCAAAAAAGACGCACGAAATTGTCCCATTCTCTCCCCTTGTGATTTAGTTAAGATCATCCAGGGGCTCAGAATCTTGCAGCTTTAAACATGTACATTCCTCTGTCTAATTATTCTGCAATTTTTTCTTATAGTCCTACTAGTTTAGCATACTCAAAATCTCAGAAGTAGAGTCAAGTTTTTTGACATGACATAGTTTTTCCTTAGTTCTTTTATCTTACTGTAAATGTTGTTGTTCTTAAAGAGGAATACAATCATTACTCTTATGTTCTTACTAGTGTCTGATCTTCTGAACCAGAACTTTTGTAAGCCTACAAGTGATCAGTTGATATATGTATATATGCTAAGAAGGGTATGATTCTATGGTGAAAATTGGTTGGTTGATACTATCTGATAAAATTACCTTTAAACTTAGAAGTTTCTATTGATTCTCGCAAATGCTATGATAAACATGAACTTGGAGTGAATTATGTTAGGCTAAAAATTGGACTTTGACCTCGACCCATACTTGGGATCCTAATTTTGATTGTGTTTGCATTCAAATCTAATCTTAAACTAATTCGGGTTTAAGAAAGTTTATGGGTTTAAAAATTGCTAATCAAGAAGTTGATTTATAGTATTTTTTGTAAGTTTATTAAAGTTTTCACCTCTCCTTTCATTTTTGATAGAATTGTAATACAACTATTATGTAAGATTTCATAATACGAGTACTAGAGTAAGCATCCATTAGCATAATCTCGGGCTGGAATTAGTAGTTGCGATTTAGTTCAGGTACAGCTTGATCAGAATTTGGTTCAAATTGATTAAGCTTTGAGTTAAGGTTGGACCTTTTTTTAATTTTTAGGGTTTTTTTTTATAAAAAATTTGGAGTGCAGGTTTGAGCCTCTTGGCCTAATGCCATCCCTAGCTGGGATGATAAGGGCAGAGACTGGCCTTGACTACAGGTCCGTGAATGATGGGTGACTCTTGGCAAGTTTCTAGTCCCGTTCCACATCAAAAGAAAAGAAGGAAGATTTGAATTGTGAATTGAGTGTTCATGAGAACATCAAAGGTTCAAGGAAAAGAAATTGTGATATTTCACATAGGTTTGGCAATTCTGGCTCAATTCAGGCTGAAGTTAATAGAGCAAATTGAGGTCATTCGAATGTTGGATCTAACTCAGGTATAGCCTAAGAGCTGGTTTAAAACTTGGGCCGAATAGCTCGAACTTTATTATCAAAACAACATCATTTTAATTTAATTTTTTAAAATAATATAATTTTGGTACATTTCGAGCTTATTTGAGGGTTCGGATTTAACAGGATTGAGCCATTGTTATTCCTGATCTAATCTCATACCAAAAAGAATATGAGAAGTAAAAACTTTTATAAATTTATAGATTTTTTTCCCTGATCTGTTAACTCTTTTAAATCTGAATTAAAATTGTTGTTAGACCACTCTGAACTTTGCTCTGCAATTTCCAACGAAAATGCTCCAGCCATCACTTTTCCTTGGGCAAATGGCTCTCTTATTAATCTGATTGTCTTGTCCATTTTTCTTCATAAAGAAGGCAATTCAAACTTGAGAAGTGCAGAATCTGCAGATCAAACTTGAAGAAGATGCAAAGAGTGTTTTAAACTAAAATCATATGTTCTTAAGTAAAAAGGTGAAAAGCAAAAAGAGATCAAAAAATGTGCAGTTCTTATTCTCAACTTGGGACCATTAATGGGTTGCAATTCTTGGTAAGGTATCATTTAGAAGAATCTTCTCTTTTGCTTTTCCTGGTTTTTCTTGGTTTTGAAGACTGCTACTGTCTTCAGACTTTCATATGTCAAGCTTTGTACTTTGTCTATTTATGTCCCACGAAGAGCATGAAAGAAGTAGCAACTACACACAAAAACATTATTAAACAGTGATCCTTTAGAATCAGCACTTGGGCATCCAATCCATTGGCCCTTTCTCTTTTTTCCTGGACGCTGTAGATGCAAGATCGCCAGCCTCAAGTCAGACTCAATATATAAGGAACATGAGTTCATTTGCTCTTATCTTGTTCACCTGGAAGAATTCCTGCAAGTTTTCCTGACAGACTTCTTTTGCTAAGGTATGAAATACAGATTCTATGTATCATTTCTGTGATGAATGCCTCAATATGATCTCCTTTTAAGAGAAGTGCATCGATTACATGATATGTTCCTTGAAAATATATTCGTGTGAGCTCACATTTTTTTGTATGGATCTTCTTCAGGAATATCTATGGCATCATCTAGCGGTATGAGCTTCCGCAACTTCCCATCACGGAAGGCGAAATTGCTTCCTTCAATATCACATGAAAGGTCAAGCAAGGACATAGGTAAGTAAGTTGTTGCTATATGGCATTGAAGTTCTGATGAAACTATGCAGAAAGATTGTGATGCTGAGAAGAATTTAATCATTTGTGAGGTACAGGGAAAATAAAGTAACTTTGAATCTTACTTGGCAGATATAAAGGATACTGAGTACTTCCACAATCTGCCACTATACAGAGCTATCTACAATGATGATTGGGAGGCTACAATGAAGTTCCTGAAAGATCATGAAGATGCACTGACTGCTAGTCTTTCAGCAGATGGAGATACAGCTCTACACGTCGCAGTTCTTGCCGGGCATGTAGAGATTGTAGAGGATTTGGTGAACAGGATGGAAGCGGAAGACTTAACAATAACAAACATAAATAGTGCCACAGCACTTAACTATGCAGCCATTGGAGGAATTGTAAGGATTGCAGAGGTTTTGGTGAAGAAGAACAAAGACTTACTTTGCATTCCAAACCAGAATGGCCTCATCCCACTTGTTGTAGCCTCACTTTATGGCCAGAAAGACATGGTTCGTTATCTTTATGCAGAGAGTCCAAAAGAAGAGCTCAGTCCTGAAAGAGGCAAGAATGGGGCTCTGCTTCTGACAACTTGTATTATTGATGAACAATATGGTATTACACAATAAATCTGATCACATAGTACAATTTGTTTGTTGATCAATAAATCGGTCCCATGAAGTTTTCCTTGATCTGTTGTTTCTTTTTGGTTCATCGTTTCGTGTAGATATTGCTTTGAATCTGCTTCAGCATTATCCAGAACTGACTTTCCATCAAGATAGTGACAGTGATACAGCTCTTGATATGTTGGCTCAGAAACCTTCTGCATTTCTTAGTGGATGCCATCTTTCTGTGTGGAACTATTGGATATATTTGAGTATGAATACCCTTCTCTGCTGATCTTCACTTGAAGCAAGCCAGAATTCAAGCTTGTGTGAGAGCTTTTTCTGAATAAGATTGAATTCCAATGTACTCAATTCCTTTTCTTGTTTAGGTATCCGAGTACCTCAGTCCGATTCCTCTGACAACTTCCATGAAGACATCGAAAGGCCCCATAGCGGACAAACCGATCAAAGGAGCACCACTAAACAAGGTGCTTTCAAGCATCATTTGTTTTAGAGTGTCAATTATGCAGGTTGCTTACTATTTTTGACTCTGCTAATCACATATTGCAGTATTCAACAAGTTGTTGGTGATGTTCTGGAAAAGCGTGACAGTGTTTGGTAAGTAATAATGTACGAAATACTTCCTTTCAATATACAATCACTTGGAGTGCTAAAACATGTTGTACTCACACAGTTCCAGCTATCAAACACATGTATAACCTGAAATTGATGCATAGCCAAGCACATGAACTACTCTGCTTCATCTGTCAACAACTATCAACTGTACACAAGTCCGAATTCAAAAGAGTTGGCGTGCAGAAAGCCGTATTTGATGCTATTAAGAACGGAATCATTGAGTTAATCATTGAGATAACTGATCATTACCCTGATATGTTATGGATTGAGGATGATTTCAACCGCGGAATCTTTCTATATGCAACCTTGCAGCGCCAAGAAAAGATCTTCAGCCTTATATATAGGATGGGTGCAAAGAGGCATGCAATGGCAACATCTTGGGACAGGAATCAGAACAACATTCTGCATCAAGCTGCATTCTTGGCACCATCCACTCAGCTCGACCGTGTTTCGGGTGCCGCATTACAAATGCAGAGGGAGCTGCAATGGTACAAGGTAAGGTAGATGCTTGAACATCCTTGGTAAGTTCTTCATAGGATTCTGTAATAGCAGCACCACTTTTCCTCCATGGCAGGAAGTGGAGAAGGTCGTGCAACCAAAGTACAGGGAGATGTTGAATGCATACCGTAAAACGCCTCGAACATTGTTCACAGAATCACATAAGAAGCTAGTGGAAGAGGGTGAGAAATGGATGAAAGACACAGCGAATTCAAGCACAGTTGTGGCTGCTCTCATAGCAACAATCATGTTCTCTGCATTATTTACAGTTCCAGGAGGGTATGATCAATTCACAGGGACACCACTTTATGCGGAAAGGAACTCATTCATGATCTTCGTAGTATCTGATGCAATGTCACTTTTTGCTTCAGCATCTTCATTGCTCATGTTTCTGGGAATCCTGACGTCTCGATATTCAGAAGAAGATTTCCTCAAGTCCCTCCCTACAAAGCTGATCATAGGCCTGTCAACTCTCTTCTTCTCCATAGCTACAATGATGGTAACTTTTGGAGTGACCCTAGTGCTTACCCTCCGTGAACGTTTATCCTGGGTTTCAGTTCCCATAATTCTGCTTGCAAGCCTTCCTGTCACTCTTTTTGCTCTCCTGCAATTTCCTCTACTCATTGAGATCTTCTGCTCCACTTATGGACCTGGAATTTTTGACAAGCCTAAGAAGAGGTGGTGCTTTTGAGTTTTGAGTAGCTTTTCTGATAACTGTGTGTGATCCTGAGAATGATCCTTGTTCTTCTTCCATGAATAGTCTCACCTTCTCCTTCGTTTGTAATGGAACTTTGAGAAGAAAAATAATTTTATTTTTCAACTTCAAATAATGTGATTATATTGAAATAATATAATAAAAAAAGTTTCAAAGATTTCCTTTTTGTGGGAATTATCCAAAATTAAAATTAAAATTATAAATTATAAATTAATATTATTCATTGCTTTATTATTAATATCTTAAATTAGTTATTATAAAAGTAAGAATACTTATTTATTTATTTAATTTAAATATATAGATATATGTAATGAGATAATTTTGTATATTTTTTTAATATGCTAAAATTTATAACATAAATGTATGCATTTTTCTTTTTATACATTCAGATAAAAACTTGTGAAATTATTATAATATTTATGTTCATAAAGACAACAATAAGGTCAAAACTACTTACAAAAAATCAAGAAATGAAGATTGAAAAATAAATCTCGATTTAGGTCTTTGTTATAATTAAGTTTGAATAATATTTAAATTAAAATAATTTAACCTCAAATTAATATATTTGAGATTTTTAAATATACTTAAAATTCAGATACACTCGAAATCAATTTTACTTATTTAAAATTGAATTCGACCACTAAGAAGTCTAACATTTAACCAATTTCTTACTAAACTTAATAGGATGACGACTGAGTTTGATTCTAACTTACCGGTCCTCAAGTTAATGAGTCAGGTTTGGATTGATCAAACGTCAAGCTTAATTTTCCTAAACCCGAGGCTCAATCCTTATAAGTAAAATAAAGTTGTTTTGTACTTTTAACAGCTAGAGGTTAGGCCAACGGGTTAGGTCAAGCTTGGCTCATTGCCTTCCCTGAAACTTATATAATTACGTTGTGAGATCTCACATCGGTTGGAAAAGAGAATAAAGTATATCTTATAAGGGTATAGATATCTCTGGGTATAGATATCTCTCCCTCTTAAGATGCGTTTTCTAAAGAATGGGAAGAGCAAAACTATAAAGAGTTTAGCCCTAAAAACAACCTAAAGCGGACAATATCTGTAAGTGAGTGATATAAGCTATTACATACGTAATTGTAATGTAATACTTGGAAGTAGTCAAGGGAAGATTACGTCAAAATTTGTAATTTTGGTACTAAATAAAGCAATTTTCTTTTTTTGGTAGGGAATAATTACTTCTTAATAATTTAATATTAAATAGAAAATCTTCTTTCTAATATATTTTTGAGAAAATATAAATTTGATTTTTGGTTTTTTTAAAATGGGATATTGAATTTAATGTTGAATGATAGTACGTTTCTCTAAAATCTAACATACAAACTTATTCAAAGGTCGTTGTGGTCATTCTACACCAGAAACGGCTTCAAACGCAAAAGGCGCACATGAAATTCCGTGCGCACAAGCCGCGCACGTTAGCAACTGTCTCTTCTCTCTGGCCCTCTGGAAAAAAAGCTGAACAGTCAAAAGTATATTTTTAAACAGAAAAAAAGGCAATTCCAGCTCTCTCTCTCTCTAGCTTCGCCTTTGTTTCTCTAGTGCAACATTTCCGATGGCTACGGCCTCCCCCACCTCCTCGACGGAGGCGGCGACGGCGGCTGCGCGGGGATTCTCAGGGTCTCGCCGGCGCACCCTAGCTCCTCGACGACCTTCTCCGCCGCCAAAGAAGCTGAAATCGATGTCGGAGATACTGGCCACGGCGCGCTACGCGGTGGCGGAGCCAGCTGATTACAACAGCATTAGCTGCCAACAATGCGGCTCCGGCGACTGGCCGGACGAGCTGCTGTTGTGTGATAAATGCGATAAAGGATTTCACATGAAGTGCCTGAGGCCGATCGTCGCTAGAATTCCGATTGGATCGTGGCTTTGTCATAAATGCTCCGCTCAGCGACCAGCAAGAAGTAGGGGAAATTTATTGGTTTCGTCTCTCGGTGAATGTTCTTCTTTTGAAAATTTTTGTTTTTTTTTCCTTTGGAGATGTAAAATTTTGACAATGTAGGTTCGTTTGGTTGAATTTTAGGGCTTTCGCAGAAGAAGATAATTGACTTCTTCAGGATTCACAAGAGCATTGAGGAGAAAGAGAAATGGAGGTCTACTCTAGGTGAATTTCTTTATCATTACTGTTTTGTGGCTTTGTTTCTTTTTTCATGTTTCTGTTTGTTTTGGTTTTTCATTTGTTGATTCTATTGATGTTTTATGACTGAAACTGTTTCAGGCTTCGTGCAACCAATTTCTACTCAAGTTAATGTGCTTCTCGTTCAACTTCTGGCTAGAAAATCATATCAAACAAGTATGAGAACACCAATGCAATAACATAACACTAATGAACATTATTATCCCTCTCTGATAGAGAACAACAAACACTTGATAGATTCAATTTAATGTCAAACAGAGAAGTGAATATAATAGTCATTCAGTGGTTGCTTTAATCAAGAATTTAAGTTGCTTATCCTAGAAATTTGTGATAATTTAGACCTTTAATTGCAATTAGTAAGCATGAAATTTCAATGAGCTACGTATTCAGAAGAGCAATGTGAGAATCAAGATTCTTAATCTTATATTAGTATGCATTCCTCCTTGTTCACTGAAACATGATTGTTTTTACATTACATTTTACTATAATGGCCTTCTATTAACTTAACCTGTAGTGATAGCCATCTATTGCATGAAAACAATATGTAAGCATACATGTCAATAAGGATGCCAACTTTATACTGATCACGCTCAGTCAATTGCGTAATTAATGCCTGATAGCAGGTTTTGGGGTCTTACTATCTGATGCAAAGCTGTTGGCATAAGACATGAGGCTTAGGATTCTGAAGATGCATGAGCAATCACCAAATTTGGCATTTATATGCAAATTTAAGCTAGATAAAGTATTAAGTACTTAAGGTGTTTTTCGGTATTAATAGTCTACCTTCTGCCATTGTTGTTTTTGTTACACTTTCAATTTTAATAATGCTGCTTTTCTGATGTCTGATTATGTTGGACAATTTAATTAGTGTCTATATTTAACTTCTTTCCTTGCCATATATGACATATGTCAATTAGTTTGGATTCTTAGAAGCAACTAACGCATATAATAGCATGATGTTGATGTTTGATTGTAAGCCACCCGATAAAATAACCTAAGATGTATCTTTACGTGCTAGGGCATTTAATAGTTTGTTATACTTCTCTGAGGTGGCTTTCAGGGACGTATCCTTACATTTGACAGATATCACAGAACACGTAAACTAACTCCTTATCCTAAAAATGTGCACGGATCATATTGGAATATAACATCTTTCAGCAGTACGGATATACATTTTTTGGAAAGCTCCATAAATTCTATGTTTCAATGAAGAGTGTCATTTATGTGAGTAGAAAGACACATAAGCATGTGCATTTTAATATGCACGTCTATGCAGAACCTGAATAGGAGTCCCTATCTCTTTTGCTCCACGCTGATTATTTATTTTAAAAGGCAGCAAAGTTTGTACAATCCAAGTTGGCTAGTTGAGTTCCACAACATAAAAACCTGCATTTTTTTTTCAAAGTCTCCAGTTACCATTTAACTAGATTTAGAAGCAGTGCAAGAAGACCCCTTGAAATTCAACATACAATTCCAAGATGGCGCATAGAAAGAGCCCCTTGCCCCTCTTGGCTACACCTAGTTGTCCATTCATGAATTGGGGGAGATCTATTTTTACATTCCTTTGTTTCTTTTTCTGCCATGAACTTTCCATGCAATTCTATAATAATATCGTGTCTATTATTTGCTTTTCTTTTTTTCCCCATCTAATTAAGTAATTTTTGCTGAGTCAGTCAGTGTACAATGTACTTGGAGATGAATTCTAACATAAATGATGAATACTTATTGACAAGGATTCTTTCACTTTGCATTTGGACAGTTAACGGGGAACTTTAGTTTTATTGTGATTTGTACTAACTTTTTGGAATTGCCCCTAATCAAGAAAAGTAGCATAGATATTGGGCTCCCTAATCCATTTTGTGTGCAATTTGCGGCTTATTATTTAGTATTAGCATGCCTTATTGCATGTTCAAAACCTCGTATTCTGTTACTGATCTTTGCTTTCACAAGTATAGTGTTCTGTTAAGATAAAACAAACCTTAAAATGCTGAACTAGTATTGTGTTAAATTCATGATCCTACTAAGTGTTTTTGTGCTTTGTTTGGTATACCAGTTCCCTGAAGTCTCCAATTTATGCTTTTCATTAACTAATTTTTCAATACTTAACTCATATATTTTCTTTTACTTCTCTTGACTTGAAGAAACTCGAAAGCGTCGGAAACGTTCAGGACCATTAGTTTATCAAAAGAAAAGGCGGAGACTACTGCCATATATCCCATCAGAAGATCCTGCTAGAAGGTTGAAACAAATGGGCACCCTTGCTACTGCTTTAACAACATTGCACATGGAATTTAGTGATGATCTGACCTATTTAACTGGCATGGCTCTGAGATCAGCCAATCAATCAATGTTCGAAGATGGTGGTATGCAGGTATGAACTTAATACTTATTATTCTTATTTTCCTTCAAGATCATTTCGATGTCATGAATTACCAGTCAGTATGGGTTGTTTTCATTAGGTTCTAACAAAGGAGGACACAGAGACATTAGAACAGTGCAGAGCCATGTACAGAAGAGGCGAATGCCCTCCCCTCATAGTTGTTTTTGATTCATGCGAAGGGTACTGGAACCTATTTGAAGTGCTAGTAACGCTTTATTTGGTCTCTGCATAATTGAGTCGGTTCGAAGTTGTTTTGTGTTGCAGATTTACGGTTGAGGCAGACGGCCAAATAAAGGATATGACATTCATAGCAGAATACACCGGCGATGTGGATTACATTAGAAATCGTGAACATGATGATTGTGATAGTATGATGACACTTCTTTTATCAAAAGACCCATCTAACAGCCTTGTCATCTGCCCTGATAAACGTGGAAATATTGCTCGATTTATCAATGGCATTAACAATCATACTCCGTAAGCCTGCATAACCTACTCTCCTTAATGCTAATAAGTGAAAGGTATAGGTCTCATGGAAGGGCATTCTAATTACTCCCATATTTAGAATCCTTTTCTGAGTCATGCTTCATGTTTTATAGAACTGCTCCAGCCTTATCCCTTAGCTTTTTCATTTCCAAAACTCTACATTATTTTTTTTCCAAACACTTATTCAAAAGTCAGTTTAGTATGAATTGTCTCTCATGGTTAAATCATATCCAATTTTGTGCAGGGATGGTAAGAAGAAGCAGAATTGTAAGTGTGTGAGGTACAGTGTGAATGGTGAATGCCGGGTCTTTTTGGTCGCAACTCGTGATATTGGTAAAGGGGAGAGGCTATACTATGATTATAATGGATACGAGCATGAATATCCTACTCAACATTTTGTCTGAGATAACCAATAGAAAGTGACTAACAATCCTGAAGAACTTGGATGCAACTGTAGATCCTGATTAGATTCTTCTCATTCAAGAATTTATTTCACATCTTACTGATTAAAAAAAATTAGATTTCTTCATTGTACTGATCATTTATAGTAATTTATGATGTAAAGTTTTCCTATTTGAGGCAAAGAGGAAAAATAGAGAGGCGTAAGTCTTTTCCCTTACATGATTAGGGCAAGTTTTGGCTTGCCTCAAATATTTACAGGAAACTCTTTTTGTCATACAGGTTTTTCAATGCAACCCTCTCGTTTCACCTGATGACTTTTTTACTTTCAGTGCCTCCAACTAGTTTCAGTGGAAATAATAGTGATTGCCATTACATTACATTTCTCATTTCTCATCTCCCTGTGTCTGAATTTTGATGTTTACTTGTATAGATATTGTGCTCAGTAGCTTGATTCATAATCTGATCCAACTTGTGTAACCTAAATCAGTTTCTGCATAGCTTTACAGGATCATCAATCCATACCGTAGTACAATTCATTCAATCTCTTTCCATATACCTTGTCATCTCCTGAGTTCGACCTTGTGAATACTGGTTTTTCAGTAGTTCCTGACAGTACTCAATGTACAATTTTTTCATATTTAATATAGTGTCAGCTCTTTCATTCAGAAATCCGTTTCTTATTTCAGTCAAAATGACATCAAGGTGAATGAGTACTTCAATGAGGGGTCCTGGCCTCTTTTATGTTCTCGGCATTTCTCATCTGTGTTGAATATTAATAACATGTTTTCTGGCGTTATGTTCTTCAAATGAGAAATGTTTTGGATGCTTTTGACGGATGTTTGGAAGTTTGCAGGAAAGTTCATGGTAAGTAGGGATAGCAAGTTGGTCCGGGTTAGCATAAGTTAAGTTTAAATTGATGGGATTCAAATTTGTGGGCAGCTCAAGTCCGAAAAAGGATTTGGACATCGTTGTACCTAACGTTTTGGTCCGAATTTCCATCCAAAGATCCAACGTCGTATAAGTGGAAATAAATCATCTTGACTTATGAACTCAATTATTCAAATTCAATTAAATTCAATTTTAAGTTCGGATTTTTGTTTAGATTTAATGCATTAACAATAATAATATATCACTCTCAAGGATGATTCTTTTTTAAAAATAAAAAAGTTAATTATCATTATGGTTCTGATATATATGTGTGTGTATACAACAACAATATTCAGTATAAATTTTACTGAAACACGAGATCTAGGGATGACAGTGAGTTTTTAACCCGATAAATAGCTGCACTACCCGACCCGAAAAATGACCATGGAGGCTAAAAAATGAATTTTAAATGGATGTTGAAAAATGAACGTGAATATGGATTTAGATATGAATCTAGTGATAACTCAATCTGATGGAGACCCATATCCTACCTTTTTTCATTAACTCTATTTTTTTGTTTTTTTAACATTTATGATTAAATATAATAAAATACTAATATTTTCTGAAAATAAACAATTTAAAAATCCCCACTTTACTCCTCAATCCTCGTCTTTTTCATCATATTTTATTTTTTTATAGGATAAGAATAATGCAAATGAAATAGAGGTGGAGATGGAGTTTTGAATATTGTGAAGTTCACACAAAGACAATTTGAAGCTTTTGATATTTCTGTCTTTGTTCCAGTTCTTGATTGTGAAAAATATATATTGTCTTTGCACTAGGCATTATAATTTTTATTATTCCAATTTTATAATTTTTTAAGACATATAAATCAAAATCTTGACATATAATTATTATTAAAGTAATTTTGATTTGAAGCGTTCGCAGAAATCTGCTATTTATATTTTCTATTTAAAAGTTATATTTTTATGTGCTGTACAATCCGATGGATATCCAAAAACTCGAACAATCTAGTGGATTTGAATATGAGAAGTAAATCGTAAAAATCAATAAATTTTAAATAGATAATGGATTAAGTCATAAAAAAGAATACGGATATAGATAGAGTAATACCTGAATTGAACCCCATCCATTGCCATCCTTAACGAGATCTGAAGAGGTCAAGTAATATGCAATTTTATTCCTAACTAGTAGAGAGATATTTTCAAATATATATATTTCTAATTTCATCCTAATTTTTTAATTTTAGCTTTCTATTGAAATATTTTTATTATTTAATCTAAGTGAACAAATTGTTTGATGTTAATTTTATCTTAAAATTTGTGTATATATTTTTCAATTACTCTACAATTTTGTGATAAAAAGACTAATAAAAACATTTTGTTATATTAATACGATTAGTAAATGAATAAAACTAATAATGAAACTATTAAAATAACAATAAATTAATATAAACAAAAATAAATTAATTAAAGTCGTATTCATTATCTTCACTGTTTCTTTTAACTCCTCGAAATGCCAAATCATGATTACATTCGAAGCACAAAGGAGGCCGCCGCTCTCTCCTGACTCGTAGATAAGAAAGGTGTCACCTTTTTATATATTTTTAAATATGCTATTTATTTATCAACCATTTATTAAATTTTTAAAAATTTAAACCTAAATTTAATTTTTTTATAAACTTAAATTTTATTTATTAATTTATATTAAATTTGGTATAAAATGCTAACTTTAGACTTGATTTTATTATATTTTCTTAAAATTTATTTATTAATTTATATTAAATTTGATTTAAAATGCTAACTTTAGACTTTATTTTATTATATTTTAAAGAACATAAAGAATTAAGTTGAGCGGCAAAATAGAGCAGCCTCTATGACTCCTCCAATGGGCCAGGTAATGTGTGCGTTAGCTCACATGAATGATGAATGCCTCGTGAAGATTGACTTGCTGAGGCACCTGAACAAAGTTTTCCCAATAACCTGGTGTCACCATCTTGAGCACTAAAAGTGTGTGCAGAACATACCCATCATTGCACAAAAGGACACTGATCCTCTCTTCACCTCCTACGTAGCTGACAAGTGTCCTTTTGAAAGACAAGTCACTGTACTCTCTTCTGAGATTGGTTCCATCATCATAATTTTAGCTTTAAACACCATTAATGAAAGCTCAGATCTTTATTAGTGGAGTTTAGAGAGGATGACAGCTTTTATGGTGTCATTTTCAAATTTAAGTATATTCTTGTATGATAATTCTAGTTTGTTATGTTTTGTAAAGATGGCTGAGTGAAAAATGTTCTACAGTGGCAGATCATATCATCATAATATGACCTCATCTTTCATCATATCAAAGCTGTAAAAATTCATATAAACCAGCAAGCCACAGAAAGAGACTATAAGATTTAAATAAGAACCCATCTTTCTTTTCTTCAAACCCAGAAAAGGATGGGAAGTTTAGAAGAGGACAGACTGGTTCAGATGGTGCATGACTTCATGGAATCAGAATCATCACCTACCCCTTTTCCTAATTCCTCCTCAGAGTTCCATTCTATTAACCATCAAGCAAAAGTTTCCACTCTGCAGGTACTCTTGATATTGCAGTTGTTGGGTGTTCCTGGATAATAATTTTGTATGTTTTTAATGGGATTTTTCTTGTGATCTTGGGATTTTCCAGGAGATACTTGGAACTGGGATAGAACCTGAGTGTAAAGTTCTTGGGAGGGTGTTGAAGCACATGAGAAACAAAATGGATTCTGAGAAGACAACTGTTCTGAAGAAATGGCTTGTCATGAAGTTGAAAATGGATGGCTTCAATGCTTCCATTTGTCACACCTCTTGTGTCACTTCC
>JANZLC010000200.1:29746160-29769227 GCA_026413385.1 Erythroxylum gracilipes
GATAAAAAATGCAGTGAAGGAGATCTTTAAACAGAAGCCACAATTATATAAGCCTTACACCGATATCATCAAGGCTCGATGGGATAAGCACTTAAAGCTTAATCTTCATGCTGTAGCGTATTTTTTGAATCCTTATTTCTTTTATGCTGAAGGCTATCGTGAGAAGAATAGAATTATATCTGCTCTTCTTGATATGCTTGATATCAAAAGTTTTTGTGCTGACTTGTCGAAAGGCATTAAAGAGATTCAAGTTTATCGTGATCGCCAAGGTACTTTCAATCGAGAAAGTGCTCTTAAGGTGTTAGAGTTAAACACCTTACGCCCTGGTAAGTATTATATTACCACTAATATAATACTTTTTAATTTTTAATTATATTCTTTAATACTTTTAATGTTTATTATCTATGAGTATTTTGTTGTTTGATAATTACAAATTTTTGGTAGATGAATGGTGGCGATTGTATGGGGGTAGTGCTCCAACATTGCAAAAGTTGGCTATTCGTATTCTTAGCCAAACGTCTTCCTCTTCTGGTTGTGAGAGAAATTGGAGCTTTTTTGAACGCATTCACACAAAGAAGAGAAATAAATTGGAGCATCAAAGGCTATGTGATCATGTTTATGTCACTTATAACTTGCGTTTGAAGAATCGGTATTGTCGTTTTCCACTTTTAGTTAAATATTATTAACTTATTATTATTGTTTGCGATTTCCAACATAGTTATATTTGAACTTACCATTAATGTTTTATTTTAGGTTGCCAAACAAGAAGATGAAATATGATCCTATTGATTATGAATCTATAGACAAACTTGATTTTTGGATCACTGAAAATGATGGATCCCCAGAGCTTGGTGAAGAAGATCTTGAAAATGCTATTTATCAAGAAAATGCAATTCTAATAATTGATGAGGCACCACAACAATACAGAGGTTATTAATTAATTTACTTTGTAATATAATATTAAAGATTAGATATATTATTTCCAAGTGTAGTTTTGTCTAATATTGTTTATTATGAAATTAGGTGATGAAGAAATTGTCGAACAACCAAATTTGGAATCTGTTGAAGATGCTTATATCGGCAATGACGAAGGAGCATTTGATTTTGATCTCAACTTGAATGAATATTATGGTTAGTGATCTTTTTTTAATCCTTTTGATGAACTATGATTAGTGAGCTTTATTATCTTATTTTGTATTGTATTGGTAAATTTTTTTAAAAAACTTGTATGTTTGAAATTTTTTGGTTGAATTTTGGAGTTTAAGTTAAGTTTACAATTAGATAAATAATAAAATAGTATATTTAAAAAATATCTTATATGTATAATATATAAAATAAAAATTTATATTTACTATTTATTAGTCACCGGTTCGACCACGGTTGAATTCCGATTGAACTATTGACCCTTGAATCAGTTACTTCTCCGGTTCAGTCACCGGTCTGGTTTTTAAAACATTGATTTTTCTAGCCCATATTACCTTAGTAAGGAACATCAGTTTATATTTAAATTTAGGTGTTTTATTAGATACAGATAAAATGAAATTAATATCATTTATAACAATTGGAGAAAAATAAAAAAAAGGACGGATTCCAAAATAAAGATTCGGAAAATCCTTCCAAGACGAAGAAACATTTGAATTCAAAAGCTCTAAATCTGCGGAAATCTTATTAAAATAACTTCCATACTATCGGTGTTTATGTTTTCAGTGTAAATGCTAAGATAAAATAATATTAATATATGAAAATAACACATTTTTTCAAGCCAAATCATAGGACTATCTAAAAATATAAAGAAAAAGAAAAAAAACTAATTGGTCAAAGACAGAACAAAGATTATGTCATTCTGTTGAAAATCCCGTTTACGTCGTTTGGTTTCAAATATCAAACAGACACATGAAACGATACAACCCAAAAGATCTAGGAAATCCCTACCCACGAGACGAGATCATTCATTCTCCATGCTGCATTTGTAAATCTCTACGTATAATGCTTGAAAATCGTCTCTGCATCAGGGAGATTTTTCATGCGCTATATTTTTTTTCTCCATATGTCCGCTTGTTTTTCTCTCATCTCGATTCCCTTCTGGAAATGGGTTCCTGCCCTTGTTTTGGTTTCTTCAATGGCAAGAAGCGGAAGAGCGATAACAAGAACACGTTCCGAAAATATTGTGTCTGTTGATATATATAATCAATGATTTTATACCTATCATTTTAACAATGAACACGTTCCGAAAATATTGTGTCTGTTGATGACACAAACAAGAAATAACATGTACTTTAGGATTTTTAATAAGGTGATTTGCGTACAAACAGCTGCTTGGCTCTGAGAAGCTAGGATTACTTACACGTTTAGCAGTGAAGCTTATAATGTTCCTTACACATTCTCCAGTTATTTGTATACTAATGTTGGAGTTTGCCCAAGCTCATCTTAGTTGAATGTAATAAGTTATCAAATTGGATAGGTAGATACCAGACATGAATTATACATATATATGGTTCTATATATTTGGTGCATGCATCATTTAGTAAAATTGTTATTAACATATATAAAACAACTGCAGAACTAAGAAGGGTGCCGTCCAATGTAGCTCTCATTTCCGACTCGTCCAACCAAAGTGCTACGTCAACTGCTCCTAAAAGGGCTATAACATTAACGTATGAAGAGCTTGCAATTGCTACTAATAGTTTCAGTCACGATTCTTTCCTTGGTAGAGGTGGATTTGGCACTGTTTTCAAAGGAAGACTAGAAAGAAATAGTCAAGTAAAAGTCTTTGTTCTTGTCTTATGTGAATTTATGATCATGAATGAGTTCTCCTACATCATTAATTCTATGTCTTAATTCTATGTTATTATTGACAGATATCGAAACCTTCAATTATTCCTGCAGTAGAAGTTGAACCTCCTGGATGCTCATTTAATCCTTCTTTTGAACAGGCACTGTGATTGGTTCCTCTCCGTTGGCTTTTTTCTTCAATGCCTTCTTGTTTTTGAGGGGCTTGTAAACAAGTGCTGTTTCTCAATCTCCATCTCTTTGATACAGAATTTTAGATTCTATGAGATTTCCATGATGAATAGTTTGTTCTAATTGACGACTTTGTTGAACATATGTACAGGTTTGTATTCTAAGAAATTTGAGGATCTATTGTACCATGTCGTGTTTTGTATTACAATATTTACCAAAAATTGATCAACTTCCTATTACTATAACGCTTTAAGCAAATGCTAAAAGTTGTAGTCCTATGCTGGATTAATCTGGTCACTGTGCTGAGGAAGGGAGGTGTAGTTCAGTTTCATTTATTTGGTGGTGAAGGGAAGTTATCTTCATTGAGAGTTTTATCCAAAATCTTGCTTGGAAAAAGAGAAATGGTTGATGCAGACTCGGTTCAAATGCATTTGGGTTTAGAATTAGGTTCTGTGAAAGATGAAGTAGTTTGTTTTCATTTAGCAGAATGAGCAATGTAAGAAGTTGGTCTTTTCATATATTTGAACTCGAGCTTTCCAATCTTTCTATTCTACATCATTTATCTAAGACACCTTGGGTGAATGATTTTTGTCTTCTAGGATCTTGGGATCGAACAAGGACCGTGTTTCATATTGTACCTGTGGTGATACAGAGTTTCAATCTTGCACATTTGACGACTCTCTTCCTGGTAATAATTTTATTCCAGTTTCAGTTTCTACCCATTTATTCTTCCTCCACTCACTCAAGTTGTTTGACATAATCTGTGTTTCCACTAACTTTGTTTTCTGATGCAGGATTAAGAATCACTCCTGGATTGAAAAGGAAGTTGTCTAGCTTTCAGAAAGATGAAATGGATGCTTCAGACACATTAGATCTCATATTAAGTTTTAAGCGCAATAAGCTGATAGATCATATGCCATTGAGCTGGGAGGATAATCCTCCAGTTAATTCAAGTGGTGACAGCATGGATATTACTAAACAGAGCTCTCCACTGGGGTGCACCAAATCTCCATGTGCAGTTGAAGGTTGCTTGTCTAAGGGATTTGCAGGTCTTTTCTCGTCTCCTTCTTACTTGCAGCTTGATCGGGAAAGAAGAGTTTCTTATACGTAGAACTGAGTAGCAGCTGCAAAGAAATGTACATTTCGAGTGTAAAAGAATACATTGGCTTGAGGTTGTTATATAAATTTGTGCCCACATTTTCTAGGACCGCGTGGGTATGTCGCCCTGCTATAATGGAACACATTGGGGGACTTTGTCCATTTCTCTGTAAATGTAAAGTGTCGTGAATGATTGTTAATCGTCAATGTATGTCTGTTGGAACAGACTCTTGAGGATTGTGTGTTGATCGGGAGAGTTGTACTATTTGTCAGAGATAAAGTTTGATTTGGTTCCAATGCAAATGAATTTTTAAAGATGAGACTGTCCTACCTTATTAATTGGTACAGTACCATTTCCAAGAAAATGAGCACGAGAAAATATCCATTATTCAATGATAGTTTATATCTTTTTTAACTATAAATCTTAAGATTGAGAATATAAATCCTAAAACTTAGCCTGCAATTGATCTATAAAGGAAATATCCATGTTGGCATGGTTGTTAAGCGAATTAACAAGCCTGGGATCACTGATAAGTAACAATTTCTTCACGCAACTTCTCATGTCTCTTTCACCCTCCTGTGCTGGTGTTGTTACTTTCTGGTCCTCTACATATGTAAAGCAAAAGTAGGCTACATGAGAACGGTTAAAACTTGGATTCGTATCAATGTGGGAACAAGGCACAGTAACTGGAAGCTCGGATGATCTTCCCTTCTTTAAAGTCTATGTTATTTAGCTTTTCTTGGCACCATTTGAGTTGCAAATTGGAGACTACAGGCATTTTGAGCACTCTTGCAACCAGTTTCATAACAATCATTGCAAATAACATCTCTTTTTTCTGGTACTCCTCCAGTTGCTTCACTTCTCTCTTAACCCAACACCTTTGCTTCCCATGTAAATCTTTTAACCAAAGGCCCTTCTGCAAATTGGCAAAACCAACATAGCAATTAAATTTTTTATTTGGGCGATTAAACCGAAAGGTACTCATTCTTTCTTCCTCAGTCAACTGCTTAAATTACGAGATGTTGTCAAACAGGATTGCTCTTGCGAGATTAGAAATGGTCAGTTGATCTCATTATGGTTTGATAACTGGTCTCAAAGGGGTCCTTTAATTCACTTGATTCCTAGAGCTTCTTACTCCTTTTCATTGCGCACTCGGATGCATGTCTTTATAGACGGCTCTACTTGGAGATTTCCTCGTAGCTTGTTGCCTTTTCAGCCGACTTATTCCCCCAATTCTCAGGCTTCGGATATTTTCCTATGGAAGGATATTCCTACTGGTAAGCTCTCAAGCAGAGTTATTTGTGATCTATTACGTAAGCATCGTCCTCCAGTTACTTGGGCTCCTAAGGTATGGAACAAGCATCTCCCTCCGAGGATATCATTCATCTACTGGTTGGCCATACAGAACAAACTTTCTACCGCTGATCGTCTCCCATATATTCAATCCGACAAGCATTGTCCAATGTGTTCCTTGCAACTTGAATCTTGTGATCATCTATTCTTTGCATGTGATTTTAACAACTCGGTGTGGAACCATATTACTGCATTATGCGAATGGAGAGTGTCGGGTATCACTATTTCTGAAATCACAGCTGGCCTCTCCTCTCAGCAGCCATTGCGCCTCATTGTCTTGGGAGTTTGTATCTATCGGCTTTGGCAGGAGAGGAGCTTTCGACGCTTCAAGAATCAAGCTTCTACAAGAGATAGTTTGATATCTAAGCTACTTGGGGAAATTCGTGAGATTCTGTTAATCATGAATTTAACTCACTATTGCGGCACCAGTCTTCACGCAACACTAAAGGTCTAGGATTCCTTCGTGGGTTTGTTGCATAGATATGGCAGTGATTCCAAAAGCGCTCCCATCATTGGTCTTCTCTATTCATAATTTTAGGAGATCTGTCATCGTTATGTTCCTTGTTTTTGTATTAGTTTTCTTTCATAGGCCCATTGGACTACTGTATATTATTCTTTTATTATTAATCCATTTTCATTTTCAAAAAGAAAAAAAAAACATCTCCAACTGATCAAGCTTTTGGATGGTATTATCATTCTTAAACATCGTCCGTAAAATTTCCAGTATCTGCAGAGAAAAAGAGCCAAATAAATGTTTAAAAAAGTAAAACAAATTGGTAGTTGAATGAGCCATCCAAGGTAGATTTTGTCGGATCCAAGAACTATATATATAGTACTAAAGTCCATGAAAGCTGAAACTTAGGATTCCACCATATCTAGAGCTGACGTATGGATACAAGCAACAAAGTGAAAGGTACAAGAAAAGAGAGACAAACCAGTGGCTCCATTAAAACAGGTGGCACAAAACAAGGGGAGGCTTTTGAGTTTTGACACTCTCCTGACAATATACGAGTTCTTCAAAAAAGTATATTATCACTAAATATTTACTTTATATAGGTTTGATTCAATCTAATTTATTAAAATTTAATGAGTCATACGTAAAATTTAAGTCAATTCAAAATTTTATAAATTAATATTTTTAATGCGGATTAGTAAATTCAATTCCTTAAATTTTGTATTTAATTTAAAAGTTAATTTAAATTTGAATTAGAAGATGATTTAATTTAATAACTCTATTCATAATAAAAGTTATAATGGATATGAAGAGAGTATAAAATCTATATGTTAATGCTATTCTTTTTATTATTCATCATTATCTTCACATCCAGTCCGAAGTCCCGTAATAAAGCGGAGTCTAGGGATGTCTGATAGTATGCAGACTTACCCTTATATAGTAGAGAAGTTGTTTCCAATAGATCACATGCAAATATGACAATAAAAGAGTGATGCAGGTTAAAGAGTAAATTATTATTATATTATTATATAACATAAATTAATAAAAACTATTTTCCATTTAAAGGTCCCTGTATATAATTTAGTAATCAAAGCTTATTTGTATATTTCAAATATTTATATTTTAAGTTATATATCTTATAATTGAAAGAGTTGCTTATTTTATTTGATATTTCTATTAATCCTATCAATACGTATAATTAAATTTCTCTAATTTTTTTATGTTTAAAGTGATGTCTCAATTTCTTGAGATTTAATTAATTCGAACATTGTTTATCACAGAAGGGCCCGAGCTTGACTCGATCTGACCTAAATTATTGTTTTTTAAAATTAAAATGTCAAAACGACGTCGTTTTGCTCTTACTTATCGGACCAGGCCAATGTCAATGTCAACCTGGGCCTAACCTTTCAACCTCAGCCCGGGCTAGCGGCCCCTATTGTCATCTTTAGGAATGGAAGGGATTATTGCCACAACTTAATTTAAAAAATTCAAGATCAGGCTTAGGCCTAACCCAAAAATAACAAGTGGGCTTGAAATATGGGTCAAGATCAAGCCCTAGAGGCTTTTCATTATTTTTTTGTAGTTCAGTGCTTCAATTAATTTTAATTGCATTCAAGTCCCTTCCCAAGGAAAATCACTAGGGTTTAGCGTCGACTTTTGTTCTCGCTTTGCTTTGCGAAATCAAAATCGTCCGTTTCTTCGTTATCTGCCTGAAAATGACGAAATTCAGAAAGCTGAGTCGACCCACTGGTCACCGTATGTCCATGCTCAGGTCTTCTTTCAACTCTCACTCTCTCTTTTCCTTTCGTTTTCTCTCTCTGTCTCTCTCTGAACTTTTGTTTTATTTTTGCTTCATCGATTCTGCTTTACTCTTTTGATTTTTTTTGTTTTCGTGTATTTAATTTGTAGGACAATGGTTTCCCAGTTGGTGAAGCACGAACGTATTGAAACTACTGTTGCGAAGGTTGCTACTTTTGTGCTTGGTCCTTCATTTCTTAGAGGTTTTTTTTTCATGCATTGTGTATTCAATAGTTAAGTGTTTTCTGTTTCGATTGGGATTTATGTTACTTTGATAAGGCTCCTTTTATGGTTTTTTTTCCCTTATAATCTTTGTAGAATATCAGATGTTAGACTTAGAGATAGTTATGAGTAATGCTTTCACTTCACAGGAATTCTTCTTATTGAATTTTCCTACTGTTCTTGTAATTGGGAAAAAGATTGTTGATTTAACTTTGATGGAACATAGTGATGATTCTTTTGTGTTTCAGGCCAAAGAGATTCGACGACTTGCTGATAATATGGTACAAGTTGGAAAAGAGGTTAGTGCTTGCATCAAGTTAGTTATGTGATTAGCTTGCCTTCTTGTGATGATTTAATCATCAATAGACGTTATGAGTAACTGAAGGAAAACGGGACAACTAGAACGGAAAGTGATGTTTCTAAATCTGCTTTTGATTTTAGCTTGTATTCTTTCAAAAAATTTGAGGATGTTTAGAAGATAGGTTGAAAATGTTTAAAACTTTGGGAAACAAAGCGGTTGGATTTAGTTGTAGAACTAGTGACTGTAATACATCCTAATTAAATTGATGGAAGTGACCATGATCTTCAATTGATGTTTCCTAATCTTATACGATGATTGGCAACTGCCTCTTTCTAGTTTCGTTAGATTTCGTAAGTGTAACCAGTGTGCCATTGCCGTACATACTTGGACGGCATAAATCTGCATGTACTGAACCAAAGAGATAGAAAAATTTATTGTGTGGATATTTTCCAGTATGAAGTCATATTTTTTGAAACAGTTGGAGCCTTTATATATGAGCTTTATATTTTACTACTTATGTTCCTTCATGATAAACTTATTTTATATTGAAAGAACCACAGGGTACCCTTTGTGCTGCTAGGCGCGCTGCAGGCTTTGTGAGAGGGGACGATGTTCTTCACAAGCTCTTTACAGAGCTAGCTTATCGTTACAAGTAAGTCTTTTGCTTCTTTCTTCCTTTGGTCTGACCATTTTAAATAATGTTCAAATTTGACTTCATGTTATGCCTCACAGGGATAGAGCAGGTGGGTACACAAGACTGCTCCGAACTCGCATAAGAGTTGGTGATGCTGCACCAATGGCCTACATTGAGTAAGACCTCTATATCAACTTGAGATCTTTTTCATCTAAGACATGCTTGTGCTCCATCTTGCTCTAGCAATTTGTCATTTAATAAATGGTAGTTACAGCATAGTGTTATGTTGCTGTGTCATGGTGATTTCAATCAAATGTCGATATTGGATCCTAGCATCTTTCTTTTGGAAGAACCATGTCAGCTTGTATGAATTAAGTTGAATTTTAGGGGTATGTCATCCTATATGAAACAAGCTTTCTTTGAATCAGACAAAAACGGTCATTTAGATTGACATTTATGCGTTATATAGATTATATAACTATATTTTCCATAAACGAGCAGGTTTATCGACAGAGAAAATGAACTTAGGCAGTCAAAACCTCCTACACCGCAACAACCACAGAGAGTTCCTTTGGATCCATGGACAAAATCTCGGCTTAGCAAGCAATTTGCTCCCCCGAAAGAGGCAAAGAGTTCAGACTCTGAGATATGAAGCAGAAGCCACTGGGGGCATGACCATCTCCAAGCTCTTTTGAGGCTACATTTCCAGTATTCCGGTTACGGGTCAAAATTCACCAACCTCATTTATCCCAGTAAGCATCTACTTTCCTGCCAAGACCATGAGATGAATAGATCGAAGCACAGATCAAGTTAAGTTTTCCATTTATAACTAAAAGTGAATGATTCCTGTATAAGTAGATGTTCTTCTATCCATTTTTGTCTTTGCAAATTGGAGTGAAATTTTGAAGCTGCAGGCTTGTCATTGTTCAACTACCACTCCTGTTAAATCATTCAGATAAAGTTGGTCCAATGGTTATATTCATAAATGCTTTGTCCAAGGAACTTGTACAAGGAACTTGTACCGTCCTGTTATTGTATGACCTAAGAATAAGCCTATGTAACACTACACTATGCCTGATGGTAGGAAACCATGAGCTCTGGTTTGGTTTAAAAAAAGTTTAATTCGTTAGATTCTTAAGATTTGATATATTATTAAATATAGTTCTTAATTTATAAAATTACTAATAATTCTTTTATAATTTTTATTTTATAAGAAAAATTCTAATTTGTAACGAAAATTAGTAGTAAGGAATAAATTATTATAAAAGTTTATTTATATTTTTAAAAATTTAAGATTACGTGAATAACATATGAAATTATAGGAGTTTAGCGGAATTACAAAAACTATTGAGCCTTAAGTGAAGATGAGGACTTGAAAAGGCTTGAAATTGGATTTTGAAGATTGATTTGAATGTTTGATTAAATTTTAAATCAAGTTTAATTTAACTTATTATTAATAATTAAAAAATTCAACAGATTCAGTGAGTTTAATCATAAAAATCGTGAACCGATTGACTTTTCGGTTTGATTTAATATTCTGGTTTGATTTATTTTAATAACTAAACAACTTATTAATTAATCATTCAATTTAACAAATTAATTTTTATAAATAAAAAATGAACCAATTCATTTTTATTTAATTTTTTAATTAAACGTTGAAATTTTGGAGCTAAATCCAAATAAAACATATAATTTTTTTAATAAAAAAAGCATATAATTGTAATGTTAAATTAGGTTATATCACAAAAAGATAATAAAATCCAATATCAAACAAAATAAATCAATTAACCGACCCACGAATAGCCTTTTAGTTAATGAAAATTAGTGACTTGGCGTTGAAGCAATAGTAAAGGTGAGGCCTGCACGCTTAGTTGCTTGCAGGTTGAAGAGATAGTCCCATCTCATCTCATGCATGAGTTTGACTAGGAACATTATAATTACCATCTAAAAGTTGCCATCCACCAATAGTATTAGGGCACATCATCTCACTCGTCCTTTTCATCAAAAGTAAACCCCAAAAATTTCATTAAAAGTATAATTTTTATATATCATTTTGTATTTTAAGTTGAATAAGGTGAAAAAATAAAACAAATAACAATAAATAATTATTAAAACTTTTGTGAAATATATTTATTATGATATTTATATTTCAAATAATATAAATTGTAAAAATTTATCGGAGATTATAATGTTATTATTATCGTTTTAAATAAATGTTAAATTAAATAAGATGTCATCGATACATAACGTTGATTAATTGCAGTTAAATGATTAGAGAAGATCAGTCAGTATCTACTTTTATTAAAAATTTTAAATATTAAGTTGTGATAAAGAGTTTATGGCAATATAGATAAAGATAAGAATTTATATATTAATTTTAAATATTAAGTTGTGATTTAAATATTTGACCTAAATTAAGCCTACCAGATTAAGCCTCTTAATAGGGCATCCAGTTCTGGTGTTCATTATTACATTTACCAGAACAAAGGGTCCTAGGACCTACCCTTTTGAGCCATGAAAACAGAAACTTTCAGTTTGATGCCAACCGAAACATTTTGAGTCAGACAACCGTCCCCATTACACAGTACCTAAACCTTGAAACATTTGGCAATTCCAGAAATAGTAATACTGTCCTTAGAAGTACTGCACCAAAGTTTAACCATAATCAATAGTTTCTGACTTCAACTGTTCATACCACCTTTAAGAAAAGGAAGAGAAGGAAGTTGTGCAGATGTTTAGAATAAGAAAAAGTCTCTGGTTTATCTTCACTTCAAGTCTTACCTTTGGTTGCATTTCTTGGCTTCGAATATACTGTATATTACATTACTGTACAGATTACGACTCTTCCATTGTTAAAAACATTAAAAGCTCTCCTTTCTTATTTTATTAATGTCTATCCATTTTTTCTTGTAACAGCCCACTTCTGCAAACTAGTATGTATATATACACAATGTTTCAGTTGATTAATTAATGCATGGTATACTGACAAAGGGATGGAGCAACAGAAGGCTACGTAGCGATAGGTGCAAGGTTTGTGTCAATACAAAGAAGTCCCACCTTCTCTTTTTTTTTTTTTTTTTTTTTTTTTTTTTTTTGGGCTCCAACAGACATATCTAGTGGTATCTGTGATCTGTCAAGGTGGCAACTTCGTGTTTGGTCTAGATCTAGTTGAAGCCTTCAAAGCTAATGCTTGTCACATTTTCATGATTATTACTGATAACAATGCTTAGTCAGGGCCTTATATACAGTTCAACACGATTTACTATTTAGGTTTTTCTATAATCGACCTGTTTGCTTGTATGCAAAGTACTATATAAAAAGAGAGGATAAAATGAGGGAGAAGAACAAGAAAAGAAAATAAAAGGGTTAGTGTAATTTACCTTTTTCGTTTTAATTCTTTTATTTTTTTGGAAAATTATTACTTAATTTTCTATGGTGTGCAAATTCATATATTTTATTATTTTTCTTTTTTTAACCTAAAACAATGTATTATTGAAAATTTTAAGTTTCATTTTAGAGTTATAAAAAATGAAAAAAATTAATAGAATATGAAAGAAAAAATTAAAAAAGTATGAACTTTCTTATAATTTAACATTTTTTATTTCAATCCTTATATTTTAAAAACTCTCATTTATCTCTTTATAATATTATTTAGTTAAATTCATCACTTGATTTTAGTTCATTCTTACCAACAAAACGATATTAAATTGACTTATTTCTTTATAATATTATTTAGATAAATTCATTATTTGATTTTAGTTCTTTTGTATCAACAAAATGATATTAAATTGAAATTTAATAATTTCAATATTATATTTTTTCCTAATAAAGCGAGAACATATCACAATTCGGGAACTTGATAAAAAATTTTATATAATAACTAAATAGTACTATAATGTGGGTGAATCCTACTTAGTAATTATTTCCTAACCTTGGTGTTTCTAAACCTTCTTATTATGATTTTGACCAGTCTGCTAAGTCCAGTAGTTTGGTGAGACAGCTTTTGAAAGCACTCTTAAACCAATATTACTTTTGCATTAAGAAAGTGTGATAAACCACATTCTCATTGCACATAAGAACCAAACTACATCAGAAGACTAAGTAATGAATCTTAAACAAACAGAAGAAAAGCTTGCAGGTTAAAAAATGAAGTGTTCAACTAATTAGACTGTTGGATTGGATTATCAGTCTGTTTTCTTACTGCTAATTCAACAACAGAGACCACAGCAATCATGTTGCCAAATTTGGGTAATTGAGAAGGGACATTTGATCATCTTTTATTCCCTAATCCATTTCTGTCAACCAAACCAAATTGTTTTCACTAACCTAATGCATCAACTACTTCCACATAATGATGATGCCTCACTTCAAATTTTCTTGGAGAATGAAAGCTGATGAAGATCATGTATTTTTGGTCATAGCAAGAATTCCTGATCTGTTTGCTTTGTGTTAAAGTTACCATTCTTCTCTTGATGGCTTGCCTCAGAATGCATATCTATCCATTTTCTCTAGATAATGGTTAAAAAGTTTCTTAATAAATAGGTAAAAGAAAGTGTAATTTAAAAGAAATGAAACATTGCCGGGGTGATAAGTATATAAATCCTAAATTTATTTTTGTTTAAAGAATAAGATTTTAAAAGAAAAGAGTAAAAGACATGAGATTTCTTTATAATTTAACTTATAATTTTTAAAATTTTTAAAATTATCAAAAGAACTCATAAAATTTATTATTTTTAAACTTTTATTAAAAGATATTGGCATATTGACATGAACAAAACAAATGAATAATCAAATATTACAGATATGAAATTTCAAGTCAACACTTAAACTTAACTCGGCTCAATTAAATCCAACACAAACCAGTAATTTAAAGATAAATATTTCAAACATCATAATAACATTCAAAGTTTTGAACTTTGGACCTTCAGCACTATTAAATGATTATACTCAAGAGTACCTCAAGTAATGCACGTTGGTCTTTTTAAGAAAATCTATACTTAATCACAACATTGGTTAGACTTAACTTTGCAGAAAGATCATGCCAACCTTGATTGCTTAGGTAACTTCCAAAATAAAAACTTTGATTGCTTAGGAATAAAATACCAAAAAAAGAATATGAAAGTATCTGAAAGGAACATTCACAAAATAAGCTGAAAAAAAGAAAAAAAAAAAGGAAGAGTAGGTGAGAACTAAAATTAATCAAACAGAAGTCTTATAGGAAAATTCGAATGGAAGTTACTTTGTCTATATTGACACTCTCTTCATTTCATACTCTCAAACTGTCTTATGCTCTTTCTCCATTACCTTTCTATTGGCTAGAGTTTCAGACATCATCATAGGTTTTGCTTCATCAACTTTTCTTTCCTCTATCTCTCTGATGATACCTCTTTGGAAAATGGATCACGTTTCCATCCTGATTCTGCTGATTATGATTTTCTTTTTTCTCTGGTTTCATGAAGCATAATGACCAAAGTTCATGATTATTGCAAAACTTTTGTTGAAAAGTTTGAGTCTTTTACGTTTATCAATGTCCAATTTTCTTATCTTGTTAGTACCATCTTGCTAGTTTTTTTTTTTGAGAAACATCTTGCTAGTTTTGCTTCATTAAACTAGGAACTTTCTTTTCAATCATTCTGGTAAAGAATGTTGATATCTCATCATCTTCAACTTTAGCTATAAAGAGAAGAAATCAATCATTCACTATTGTCTCTTTCTTGTTTCTATTCTTTTTCCTATTAAAAAAATTGCTTTTTTGATGTTTTTGTAGCTCAGATGCTGCTGCTCTTCTGTTGCTGAAAATTTGGAATGAGGGGAGCAATGGGCAGCAACCCCGGTTCTGTTGAAACAAGACATAGGCTATCTGCATCAATGTAAAGTCTCAGCTTCTTCCATATATTTTCACTGAAAATTACTTGAGCATAGGCCATGTTTCATTTTACTTCTCATGCACCAGTAGCCACAGGAATTATCATAAGAACTTGTTTTCTGGATGGTTTGAGAACCTGAGCATTATAGAATTTATGTTTTCTCTGAAAATTAGCTATTTTGATCTGCCAGGCATAGTTTATTGCAAACTACTTTGGATTCAAGATTGACCCAGATCCCGTCCGTTTCATTAGTTTCACCTTGTCTAATCTATGTTCTGAACAATTTCTTCATTAATTCTGGGTTAAATGCGGCCTATATGAAGATAGGTAGAACAGTGAAGATCTTCCACATAATGAATCAGAGTATTAGTATAACCAATTGTTTTTTTTACACACAAGCATCTGAGTTTAGTTTGTATCCAAGCATATCTAGTTCCCTGATTTGTACATTCTTGAAACCTGATCTCTGGCTTTTTGGAAATGCAATTATGTGAAGCATGAGGTCTAGCTAACATCAAAGTATGAATTGATGAGAGTTTGCTATTCATAAATGATTACTCAAAGCATTTCCTATTGCATTATTAGTGATCTTCGTGTTCCTCTTGAATTCTCACATTCTTTCAATTGGAAAACTTCCGTAAGCAGAGAAGATATATACAAAAGAAGGATACAGAAAGGTAAAGTCAAAGGTTCTGAGAAACCATACCAAATTTCCGGTCATGACAGGAGCTCATGCTGCAAGGTTTCTCCATTGAAACTTATCCTCGTGGTCATCATTTGTGGAACCATCGTGACCCTCTTACATTCTCCAGAAGTTGATCATTTTTCAGGCTCAACATCAAGGTACACAAGGATCGTGAATCAGTTTTTTCAAGTTTTGTGATTTTCTTTCTGAAACTGTAGTTTCCTCAATAAAAAGAACCATAATCCTTGGAGTTAAGAATGGAAAAAATGCCAATCTCGTCTGAGTAGGATATTTGTTGTCTTGTTTTGGGATAAATTTTATGTCATTGTCACAGTTGTTGGATAGTTTTCGTTGCAGGATAGAGTTATGCTAGTATTTTCTTCTCAGATATGTTACTGTCATGTCTATCTTTCAGACAATGTCTCAAAATTCAAGGTGCCAGAGAGCTAGACAAGTGTTCTAATAGTAATGATCCACACTTTCTTTGATAAAAATCTGAATGCAGGCCGAATTTCGTCAACCGCTGGATATGGGGAGGGTTGGAACAACGATATGTCTCAGAGTTGGATACAAATTGGCTCGATGTGATGAAGACCATTGAAAAGCTAAGTGAGCAAATTGACTATCGGAGAATTGGTCTGTTGAACTTCAATAACAGTGAAGTGAGTCAATGGAAACAGCTTATACCTGACGCTTCCCACATTGTTCTCCATCTGGACTATGCCGATAAAAATGTGACTTGGGATACTTTGTATCCGGAATGGATCGACGAGGAGCAAGAAGCAGAAGTTCCCGTATGTCCATCTCTACCAAAACCTGAAGTTCCAAGAAAAAGACTTGACCTTATTGCTGTGAAGCTGCCTTGCAGAAACGAGGCGAATTGGTCGAGAGATGTAGCTCGATTGCACTTGCAGCTCACAGCGGCGAATCTTGCAGCCGCTGCCAAAGGATCTTATCCTGTCCATTTACTTTTCGTCTCCAGGTGTTTCCCAATACCAAATCTTTTCACTTGCAAAGAACTTGTTTTAAGAGAAGGCAATGCCTGGTTGTACAAACCAAACTTGAATGTTCTGAGACAGAAACTCCAGCTTCCAGTTGGCTCCTGTGAACTTGCACTTCCCTTCAGAGATAAAGGTCAGATTGTTGCTCCAACTTCTTGATTCATTTCCACATTGATACATAGCTTTTGCATGTATGAATTCACAAGCATAAGCTCAAACCATACCCTTTAAGTGTTAGTGATACACCAGACAAGTGAACACACCCTCAAATTATCAGAAGTAACAAATTCTAATACCATCTTTCATTATATCAGAGAGAGTTCATTCAGGGAACCCGAGGCGAGAGGCATACGCTACAATTCTTCATTCTGCTCATGTTTACGTGTGTGGAGCCATTGCCGCAGCTCAGAGTATTCGCCTGTCAGGATCCAACAGAGACCTTGTAATCCTTGTTGATGAGACAATCAGTGTTTATCACAGAAGTGGACTTGAAGCAGCAGGATGGAAAGTCAGAACAATTCAGAGAATTAGGAACCCAAACGCTGAGAAAGATGCATACAATGAATGGAACTACAGCAAGTTTCGGTTATGGCAGCTGACGGACTATGACAAGATCATATTCATTGATGCAGATTTGCTAATACTCAGAAACATTGACTTTTTGTTTGGCATGCCAGAAATTTCTGCAACAGGAAACAATGGAACTCTATTCAACTCAGGTGTAATGATCATTGAGCCTTCAAATTGCACATTCAATCTCCTGATGGAACATATCAATGAGATTGAATCCTACAATGGCGGAGACCAAGGTTACTTGAATGAGATCTTCACATGGTGGCACAGAATTCCAAAACACATCAACTTTTTGAAGCATTTCTGGATTGGTGATGAAGAAGAGGTCAAGCAAAAGAAGACTCAACTCTTTGGTGCTGAGCCTCCAATCCTCTATGTCCTTCATTATCTTGGTGTGAAGCCATGGCTGTGCTTCAGGGACTATGACTGCAACTGGAACGTAGACATATTTCAGGAGTTTGCAAGTGATGTTGCTCATGAAAGGTGGTGGAAAGTTCATGATTCAATGCCTGAGAACCTGCACCAGTTCTGTCTCCTGAGATCAAAGCAGAAGGCACAACTTGAATTTGATAGGCAACAAGCTGAGAAAGCAAACTACACAGATGGACATTGGAGAATCAAGGTTAAGGATCATCGTCTTAAGAAATGTATTGACAATGTATGTTCATGGAAGAGTATGCTGAGACACTGGGGTGAAACAAACTGGACTGATGATGAATTCTTCACTCCAACACCACCTGCCATAGCCACACAATCACTCTCTGGTCTATGAGCTAGTATCTTCTTCCATTTGCAGATTCAGACATTTGGGAAGTGAATCACACTGAGTTCACAATGAGGAGGTTTCCTTCTGGTTTTGTAAATGTTTTTTCTCAAACCATCAAGAGTTGGTAGAGCAACTTGTTTCAGGATAGGAATCATAAACTTCAGCCCCTTTTGAGGCTAGAGATCATATCCGATATTTACTTGTACTAGAATTTTTAATTATGTCATTTGACAAAAGAATTGATGTTTCATCCTGTAATTTTCTTTTAAATCCCACAAAATTTCCATTTCAACTTTGCAATAAGAGCTCAATATGATATAAATCCAAAATCAACAAATCAAATTTTACTGATCCAAGTTCAGACGTGAAAAATCAGGTTGAGCATTTTCAGGTTGAGCCAAATTCTTAATTCATTCAATAGAATGAAGAGTGTTATTAAGTTTTTATTAAGCTTTTAATATTTATTTTCTTTTTGATTTTGGAACTTTTTCTTTTAAAGAAGTCGGCAAGTTTTTGCTTGAAAGGGATCAGATCACCTGTTCTACTTTTACTGTTCTAACGCTGTTCTAATTTATCTCATCCACATATTTATGTGAGACTACATAAATATGTGGATGAGATAAATTGGAACAACGTTAGAACAACAAAAATGGAGCAACATACACCTCTTCCTTAAAATGCTTGTAAATTGAGTTTATAGTCACTCATGATTAAGTTGCATAAGCCCATCAGATTGGGCTGTTAAAGTTCAATAAAGGCTTGACAGCCTTAGAAAAAGGATTTTGCACTTCTACTTTTCTTCTTTGGAATTGAAGACAAGAAGAAATGCAATATATATATCAATTTTGATGTTGAATTTAATCAAATTTGAATTTGCGACTATGAACTTAATCCATGTTAAATTTAATTTTTTTTTCTTAATTTTGAATTAAGTCAAGTCAAATATAAATTAATTTTATAAAATTATTTAAATTGACTCGTGAAATTTTTTTATCGAAGTTGATTGATAATTCTCTTTCTCGAGATTTAAGAGAAGTGAAGAGAATGACGGAATTCTTTTTAGTTAAAGAATAATATGTTTGTAGTTCTGATCTCGCTTATAAATATGTTCTCAAAAAAATTATTGAAATTAAGTCGATCAAATTTATATATTTTAAGTTTTAACATAAATTTAAATTTGACTAAAATAAAATCTGCTTGTTAACATTTTATAAAACTAGTTGAATCTAAAAAATTTATTAAACTTGAGTCTATTAAATTTAGATATTTAAATTTGAACTTAAATTTAAATTTGATTAAGATAAATTTTTTATTAACCTCGAGTTTAATTTAACTAATTTTTATTATTAAACGAGATACTCGATAAGTCAGTAATACAAAATTTCAATAAATTCAAAAGACTCAGTTCCAAAATTCCCAAGTCAAGAAGACTTTTGAAAGGTTTGCCTTAAATCACTCCTGAAAGGCCTACAATGTCAATATTTCATACAAACTGATATGCAGCATAAACCATAATGTTAGGAGAAAATTTATGACTTGCCAGTTTGATTGAAACCATAAGAACAGTGACTTAGAAGTATGATTGCATATATTGAATGGAATTCATTTTCACTTACCTAAAAGCTACTTAAAAGCTGACTTTCAATTCAATTACCCTTTAATGTAACATCAATTTGTCACTTTCTAATAAAAAGTAACCTTTAACTTTAACTACATCCACCCATTTCCTGATTTTTTTAGGAGATTTAGGGAAGAGTTGGTGAAACCAACATTAAGAAAAACAAAATTAATTTGCAGCTTAACCATATAATTTTTAGATGTTTCTCAACACTTTTTTTAAATATTTTGTTTCGTCTATTCATTGCAAATAAATGGTATGTTAATTTAGTATTTTCTTGAAATTGTTTCACTCTTTTTTAAAGAAAAATATATTCTTGTTATCTCAAATTTGTCGAAGTTTTAAATTGAAAATTTTATTTTCAAATTTATAGATATAAAAAAATTGTTACTTTATTGCTTAACCATATATTTTTAGATGTTAACCGATATTTTTATATTTATTTAGTATTTTATTGTAATTCCTTTATTTTTAAAGAGCGAGTTTTGAAGCAATCAGTAAAGTTACTCCTAATGATCAGAAGTTCATGAGTTCAAATTATGGAAACAACTTTTGTATACATTAATGACCCTCTCTCAATCCTTACAAAATAAGGAACTTTATGCACTGAAGTTTGCCTTTTTATTTTTAAAAAAGATTACACTTTTATTATCTCGAATTTATCAAGACATTAAATTAAAGAAATTATTTTCAAATTTATAGATGTCACACTCAAAATTGGAGATAAATTAGAATTTGATCTATTGCTTTTTGTTCTTTTAACTTCATGACTTATTCTTTTACACCAAATTTCAAGAAAAGGTTCTTCTAAAGATTATGGTGCATACTTTTTAACATTATCTTAATAGCTATAACATTAGGTTTTCTTTCTAACTTGGACCATTCCTTAGACCCACACCTAACCTAAACTGCAACTTTAGATTTGTCAAAATGGTTTATAACAGAACATGTGGTGGTTGTTATTTCTCACCATTGTCAAAGCATGGAATTGGACAACTTAGAAATGGGAGATAAAAGAACATCTTATCATCTAGCTAGTGGATGCTCTGTCCTCATGCACTATATGTGGAGGATTTCAGGAGAATGTGAACATAGATTCAAAGTGTCTTCACTATTGACTTGTGATTCTCCCAATCATTGAGATAAAAATTAGTTTTCAAGTGTAATTCAGAGCCTAAGATTTTATATAGACATAAATGAACAGGCTCTACCAATTACAAGATGCTTTAAGCCAAAAAGTTATACGATTTTTTGTTCATATAAGATTAATCACGAAGAACTGATAAAAGTTTCGACACGATTAATGTCAAAGTCACAGAAATATGGGGCTCCTGTAATCTCACGGGATCTCATTTTCCAGGACAATGTATAGACAAAAAGTAGTATGACACACATGCAGACAAGGCTATTCCCAATGGACTGCTACTTACGATAATGTTAGCCTGTGTTTACCTAACCACATGTGGTGGATGGCATATGGTTGTTCTTCAATGTAACAAGTGCTCGAATCATACATTCACATCATCTTCACTCTCAGTTAGTTCAAAACCTACCATGTCCTTATCCTGAATGGTCCCAAAAGGGTACACAACTATCATATTGTTCACTCAAAGAAGGAAAAGAAAAATGACGTATGCTCAACTCTTTTTTTGTTGAAAATCAGCAATGGTTGGTGAAGCTATGTTCAAGCTACCACAGTGCAATCATAAATTTGTACAGAGCATGCTTGCGTGACATTCGTAGGGGTAATGACAGGTCCTGCAAGGTAATGCTAAGAAAGCTGAAACATAGGTTCATCAGATAAGATTTTTACCGATCTGATAAACTATGAGAGTGACGGAGAGTATCTCATACTGACAGCAATATTTTATAATATACTGATTTATAAATGAATAAGGATGAAAGTCCCGGATTAACCTGAAAAGATCGAGTCAGGCCACTAAACCTACCCATTGTCAACCTTATTGCAAAGTTAAAGTGAAATGTGGAAAGGTTTGAGTCAGACATGCACTGAAGAAAGCACTTTCAATGTGTATATGACAAGGGCAATTCCAAAACTTAAAAATAAAGACTTTATATGGTATTGCTCTTCCACTAATTGGATGATAATAATGGTACCGGTCACTTATCCCTTCAACTAAACCAGTATGCAGATAATATTTGCCACAACTAAGATACTGAATAATCAAGAAGAATTTGGGATCCACTCATTCCCTTGGATAAAATTTTCTACCGAATATGCATTCACATGCTCTGAAGGAATCTGACTGCTCCAAGTAACCCTTCCTGCTGTATTAGATCCTGGTCCAGAATTCCCAAACTCTCCATAGTACAGTGTTTTCAAAGCAAAATCACCAGACCATGGCAACCACCCCTGTGGTGATATAAGAACTTCGAAGTTGGAGTTTATGAAAACAACTCTGGAGTACTCCTTCCAAGGCCTCCCCAAGAAATTTTTGTGGACACTAGGTTTTCCATGATACAAAGCCATATATTCTTCAGTGCCATTGATCAAGCAATTTTTGAAGACAAAACCTGTTGATTGTGCAGGATCAGTCCTACCATGTGCCGTGACTGCATTACTCTCACCTTTTTCCGGCTTTTCTTGCCTTGGTTTCACCAAAATCTTGCAACCTTCAAAAATTGCAGCTGAGTTGCCAAAGATGAAGTCTACATTGCCCACAATGCGGCATGACTTGTAGTATTGCCGAAGGGAATGAGCATAAAGAGTGTCCTGATTGCCAAGTAATTCACAGTTCTCTATTACAGACAGATCGCTATCTACTCTTAAAGCTACTGCTTGATGGGTAGGAGCTCCTGCCGTATTCTGAATTGTCAGGCCACTAGCCATGAATCCATCCCCAAGAACTCCTGTAACGAATTACGAACATCATATCAGAAAAAAAGACAAGGCAAACTAAACCTGGCAATCTTAGTATAAAATAATGCTCAGACAGATTTCAACTGTAAAAAATTAGAATTAAATGCAATCCAATTTCATCTACTGCTTCTGGAAATATGTGGTACTCAAATTCCTTTCTCAGGTCGCTATTATAATTAAAGCTAAGTCACTGGCAGACCATGTGACAGATACACAAAACGCCAAAATGAGTCAGTGCATCAACTGCTCTCTCTGCACAAGTTATCTCTATAAGCAGAATCTACCAATAGTTTAGAATATAGCCAAATGTGTACTCCTACAGCTGCAATATCGAATAAATTAGCATTTAACAACTAACTGCCAAGGAACTGTCGGTGTGAAATGAGGACTCGTCTTCTTCTTTTGCATTTTGCCTTCGAGTAATTCACAGGTGACCTAAATCTTCAACTTACCAACTGTAGCAGATTCAAACGTCGTAACCCCTAGCTGACCAGCATTTTTTGAACCTGTGATCACTGTTTTGCCAATACCATCACCCAAAAACACCACATTTCTTTTCTGAAGCGGAACTCGAACTATCTCCTCGTAAACACCCTCCTTGATACGTATAACAAACCTACAGTCTGTCTTGTTATCTGGAGCTGCATTAACAGCTTCTTGAACTGTTTTGTAACAGCCATTAGTGCCGTCCTTGCAAACTATAACATCATCCGATAAATTTGATGGGAAACCACCCTTAAATTCCGTTGCACTGGCACGACCAGGAACTTCCCAAAACCCATCACGTTCTGTTTGTGGTGGTTGCCACAGCCGGGTTTCATTGCCAAACAAATCATAAGACACCATCATGCTTAA
>JANZLC010000200.1:29785551-29796412 GCA_026413385.1 Erythroxylum gracilipes
ACTTATGCATATATTATATAGAGATCAACAACATGAAAAGGGACATCTTTTACCTAGACTTTTAACATGTTTCATCCTATTAAGATAACAAGTAAAGAGTACAATATAACCTGAATTTGTTTTTCATAAGCACCTAAAAAGATGTTACCTTTCGTTCATTTTAGGCACCCTATAAATAGAATTATGCATATGCAACAGACTATTGTAATAACCTTCCAAAGTATTAGAGGAACTAAATTATGACAATAGATCAAGTCCAACTTGAATAGATTTTTTTTTATTTTAAACTGAAATTAAAATCATTTTAGTACTCATCTATTTTACGAGCGATTTGTTATTTTGAAAATTTTAATTAAAAAAATCATGATATCAAAACTTTGATATTATTAAGGACAAATTAAAATAAACGTAAATTATTTAAAATCAATCCCTCAGCTAGTTAAGAGTAACATTATGTACTGATTTTTTTTCAAATTCGGCATACTATCATAATTGTTCCGATTGTTCCGATTGTTGTAGTAATAAAATTAAAGTAAATGAAAATTTTGCTTAATTTAACTATAAAATATTTATTATTTATCAAATTTTACTTTACTTAAATCTTCATTAAGTTCTATTTTCCACAAAAGATAGAGAAAAATATAAGGTAAAGCGTAAATAATTACCAACTGTAGCTGTGTTATACGTGGAAACTCCTGGTTGGCCAGCGCTCAAAGAGCATGTAATTACGGTTTTGCCCATGCCATCCCCAATAAACACAACATTCCTTTTCGCCAACGGAACTCAATGATCTCCTCGTATACTCCTTCCTTTATGTGTATCACGAACTTCTCATCCCGCTTATTATCCGGCGCCATATTGACCGCCTCCTACACCGTTTTGAAGCATCCGTTACCTTTACTTGTACCACCGTCCTTACACACCATGACGTTCACCGCCAAATTCTGCGGGAACCCGCCTGTGAAACCCAAATCCGCTCCGACCGATCCTGGTTTCTCCCAGAAGCCGTCGCGTTCCGTCTTCGGAGGGGTCCACTTGGCGGTGTCCGTAAATATCATAAGAGACGATCATGCTGAAAGCGTTACTGGTGGGGGTGGAGAGGGAGGCCAAGAACGCCATTGTCCGGTCAACGATGGACGTGTCGCTGGCGTACTTGAGGGCGTTCCAGCAATCGTACTGGAATAGCAAGGCGGCGCTCGTCCATGCGTGGGCGTCCTTGACTGCGGCGTCCGAGGGAGTGGCGGGAGTTGGCGAAGAGCTCGAGGCAGTTGTTCCCGGCGTTGGTCCGGTTAGGACTTCCCGCAGAGGACTCGAGAATGGACTTGACCATGGATTGGGCCGTGACGAGTTTGGTGGAGGATAAAAAAATGGCGGATTGGATGATTTGAAGGGGTGTAGAGTCGGGAGGAACGTGATTGAGAGAAGCCTGGCAAATGTCGGGGAATCTGGTGGCCTGGCAGGCTTGGACGATCGCCGACGAGGATCTGGTGGGGACAGAGGGGTGTTTTCGAGTGGGTGGTTTTGGTGGGGGTGGTTATGGTGTCGGGAGGAGGACAAGGAGGAAGAGATGGATAGGAGGAAGAAAAAGAAGAAGGAGAGGAGGGAGAGGGAAGCCATGAAGAGGAAGGTGAGGTTGGTGAAGAGTGAGAAACAGTGAGGCTTTGGATGATGATGACGATAGTGGCAATGAGATTGAGACTGGGAATGAGAGACCATTGGGATTGGACTGGAGGAATGAATTTATAGAGAAACTGATTGGAGAAGAAGAGAGAATTAGCTAAGTGACATATCATTAAGCGACAACCAAAGCTCTCTCTCTCTAACGCCATTAAATTCTTGGTTAAGACTGTGTTAATGTTAACTATGATTTTACAGAGAGAAAAAGGATTAGTCCTAGGAGGGCCACGGCCGGGTTGAATAAAGTTAAGAGTTCTTTACGTTTTGTCATGGACTGCACCAATGCTAGAATCCGATTTGAAATTTAGGTCGTGACCCAAGTTAAATAAAGTTTGAAGTTCTTTACGTTTTGTCATGGACCGGACCAATGCTAAAATTCGATTTGAAATTTTGGTCGTGACCCAGGTTGAATAAAGTTAAGAGTTTTTTTACGTTTGGTCATGAACTGAACCAATGCCAGAACCCGATTTGAAATTTAGGTCGTGACCTGTGTTGAATAAAGTTGAGAGTTCTTTACGTTTTGTCATGGACCGGAGGAATGCTAGAACCCGATTTGAAATTTAGGTCGTGACCCGAGTTGAATAAAGTTAAGAGTTATTTACGTTTTGATATGAACCGGACGAATGTTAGAATCCGATTTGAAATTTAGGTCGCGACCCAGGTTTAATGAAGTTAAGAATTCTTTACGTTTTATCATGGACCGAACCAATGTTAGAACCCGATTTGAAATTTAGGTAGAATCATAATGTCTAATATTTTAGACTCGGATTAAAATTTAATTAAATCAAATTTAACTTAATAATTTTAAGTTAAATCAAATAAAATACTCTATCATAACTATTTTCGTTCAGAACTGTTTGTAAATTGTTATTATCATCATAAAACCTGTCAGACTTAGTTTATAGTGTAGTGATCAACTTTTTGGCAATACTTATTGAACATGACAAAGATCACAGGATAATACCTTTGAAGATCTTTCCTGGATTAATTAATATTTGTTTAAATATTTGTTAAAGAGTAGAATAATTTTATAATTCCAGAAACTAAACTTTGTGGTTTTTTTTTTTTTATGGTTATCTCCATTGCTACACAAAGGTTTCTACTAAGAATGATGCGTTGAAGTGGAGAGTCTTTCCATCTTGATGGAACTTCAGGAACTGCTTAGAAATCGAATTGCAGGACTCTATTTTGTGGTTTCAGTAATGGCAACTGGGCATCGGCACAACGACGTTGTCATGGTAGTTAATTCCTCCCAACTGGAAAGACTTGGAAACTTTACTTGATCCTCTGCTGAATCTAGGGAAGCTGATGAGCCAGATGGGCTCATGTTGATCAGTTAATTTTGTTAATTCAGAAGGCGAAAACCTCATTGTTCATATATCATTATGACTAATGTTGATCTGAAGTCTCATACTTCATAATAAGATTTAATCCCCAGCAACTTGTCTTCCCTAAGCACTTTGTCGATAATTACCACCTGTCTACATCATGTGTTCTGTGTTAATTCTCTTCCATTGCTCTTATAGGACTCATAATCGTTTAGAATTGTTACGGTAAGAAAATATCACGAATCGATATTAACGCATTCATAAAAACAGCAGGAATGATACCTATTAACTCACTATGCCAATGCACACCAATCTTCAATTGGTCGAATGATACCCAATAATTAAGTGGGACAAACCCTGTGCTCCCCTGTCCTAACATGCAATTGCTTAAAGATGGTGATCTTGAACTACTCGGAAAATGCTCAACATTGAAAAGTTTTAGTCCATATGTAGTTCATGCTCTATTTGTGCCTAAGAAGGATGAAACATGAAGAATGTGTGTTAATTATAGAGCTATAAATAAAATAACAGTAAAAAATTGTTTTCCCATTTTTACGTTGGATAATATGCTTGATGAATTACATAGTTCTTGTTTTTTCTCTAAGATTAATTTGAAGTCTAGTTATCATCAAATTCGCATGCGAGAAGGCGATGAATGAAAACCTACCTTTAAGACTAAGTATAGTTTATATGAGTTGCTATTTATGCCTTTTTGGGTTAACTAATGTTCCTAGTACTTTTATGAGATTAATGAATCATATCTTACATGCTTTCATTGGTAAGTCTGTGGTTGTGTAATTTGAAACTATTCTGATTTATATCAAGAACTTAGACGAGCATCTTGAACATTTGCACAAAGTTCCAAGTGTTTTGACCAAATAAAACCGTACCTAACTGAAGCATATAATAGTGGATATCCTTCCAAACGCTTTAGATCTACAGTTAAGCTTTGTGAATACTGCCTGCAACTGCTGTATATACTTTTTCATCAGGTGTGAAGCCAGCCCCAATCATTTCCTCGTACAAATTAAAAGCATCTGATGATCTTCCTTCCTTGAGCAATCCCAATATCATTGCCCTGTAAGTGACCACATGTATGACTAGATCCTTCTTACGCATTTCGTTGAACACTTTCAGGGCCTTGTCTACCATACCGAATTTACACTCACCATGGACAAGTGATGTGTAAGTATATATGTCAGGCATCAGTCCTTGAGCTTCCATCTTTTCTCTTAGCTCATAAGCTTCCTTCAATTTTCCTTTCTTGCTATATCCATCAATTAAAACATTGTACATGATAACATCAGGCCTTTCTCCCTTTTGCACCATATCCCGAAGGAGCCTCTTTGCTTCAACAAAATTCCCCTCCTTGCAATACTTGTTGATCAAGATATTATACGTGACAACATTAGGCCTTTCTCCCTTTTGCTCCATATCCCGAAAGAGCCTCTTTGCTTCAACAAAATTCTCCTCCTTGCAATACATGTTGATCAAGGTATTATAGTTCACAATATTAAGCATCAAGCCTTTTTCCGACATTGAAAATAACAATCTTTTTGCTTCATCTTGTCGTTTTAGTTTAGACAAACCACATGCAATGATATTATAAGCGAAGACATCCTCAATGAATCCCTTTTTTTCCATCACAGCCAGCACCTTTAAGGCCTTATCTATGAACCCTCTTCTGCAATATCCATCAAAAAGAGTACTAAATACTACAGAATTAACATCAAACCCTTTACTTTGCATTTCGTTCAACAATATTTCAGCAGCTTCCACTTTCCCAGCCTTGCAAGCACCATCAATCAAAGCTCGATACGTATAAACATCAGCGGCAATCCCTTTTTCAGTCATTTCATCAAATAACATAAACGCCATTCTCAAGTTTCCAGCCTTGCAATTCCAGCAAATAATTGAAGTATAAACATGAACATCTGGTTCTACTTCGATTTCATGCATTTCTTCAAACAACTTCTCAGCTTGAGCAAATTTCCCATTACTTCCATACCAACCAATAAGGATTGTATACGTAGCAGCATTGTAAACAGTTTCCTCCATTGCCATCAACTTCAACATCTCATTAACACCCCTAAAATCCATTGTCTTTGTATAAGCATTTAGAAGTGTGTTATAAGTGACAGTAGTAGGTTTAACCCCTTTAGCACTCATTTCGATCAACAAATCTTTAGCCCTTTGAACCTTTCCACTCTTGCATAACGCATCAATCACAATCGTCAAAGAATATCCTGTAATTTCTACATTGGACTCGAGCATCTTTTCGAATAGATTCAAACATGCTTCCATTTTACCATATCTTTTCAAAGCAAGTAAAGAAACACTACAAGACCTCTCATCAATCTTTAAGCCGTTGCTTGCCATATAATTGAAGACCTCCAAACCGTATTCAAACATATTAACATCAGCACAAACTCTAAACAACATGTCACACAAGCTCTTGACAAAGTTAGGCTCATCAAATCTACTGTCAACCAAAGAAACCAAATCTGATATCGGGCATCGAAGATTATCTTCCGTAACAGTAAAAGTTAAAACATTCTTCATTTCTGCAAATTTTCTAGCCTTATAAAATCTTAATATGAGGATTATATACGATTCCAAGTCAGGTTTAGAAGAAACAAGAGGTTGCTCTCTTTGAAGAAAGTTAATGAAACACATACACAAGTCAGGGTGGACATCTGGGTCAGAAAGGACAAAATTGATGATGTCTGAATTGAGATGAGAGAGCAAGGGTGGTGCATTTAGGAATGGTTTGAGGCCTGATTTGATGAGGGTTTTAGAGATTTCCTTGGCGATTCCTTGGCTATGGATTGAAATTAAGCTTGCAGGTATGGCTTTATTTAATAATATCCAGCGCTTTGAATTAGACATCCAAGCATTATACAAGTAAACTGGTATGAGCTTATTAAGAAGTGAGACCATTTCTTCCTTTGTTCTGTCTGTCAATGGTCTCTACACTCCTTTCTCCACAAAACTAGTCAGAGTAACTTACCAAAAATCATTAACAAAGCGAATCCACCACTTGATCATTCAAAGCCACCACAATGGTCTCTTTGATACGGAACCAACACTGCTTGTTGCCTAAACCTTATAACCTGCATAAAACCCATATGAGCATGTCACTAAAAGAAAGTTCTTCCCCCTGAATCGTACACCTTAAAAAGCATAAACAAAAATGAAAAACAAAAACCTGAAATATTATATCATTGAACCTACAGACATGGACTTGAATTGGAAAGGCATCAGTTTTAGAATGAAGGTAAACTCAAACGTACTACATTTAGGAGAATAATCCCTTACTTTTCAACAGGGTACTGATTTTTGGTACAAAAGCTTTAAGCTTAGGGATATAAAGAGCTAAAAAACAGAACTTTGAGCTCCAATATACTAATTTCAAGTTATGAACAAACATGATTATGGGCACATTACCACTTCAAGAGAGACCCACGTTGACGAATCTGAAACTCTAGCCTTAATCGGACGGTCACAATTCACAAATCCAGGGAACATTTAGGGTAGAGAGACGCAGTTCAGGTTGAAAATTAACGTAGCACAAACATAGTTTAACTCCGGCGTTAAATGCGCAGGAAGAGTCACCGAATGACCTAACCAAAACCAAAGAGCACGCGTACGGCATGTTGTACACTTTTATGAGTTTATCTTCTACGTGAGTCATTGGTATTCCCAATCCCATGCCATGCGTCTGACCGCACAGTTTGGGTTAACGCCATAAGATGTTTTGGTATTATATTAAGCAGGCGGAAGAAACATATTGATGAAATTGATTGGATGACTGAATTCATAGAGAAGCTGATCGGAGAAGAAGAGAGGATTAGCTAACTGACATGTGATTACCGATTAAGCGACAACCAAAGCTCTCCTTCTCTAACTCTATTAAAGACTTGACTAAGATTGTGTTAATGTGAACGATGATATGATTTTAGAGAGAGAAAGAGAGTTAGTCCTAGGAGTCACGGGCCGGGTTGAATAAAGTTAAAGGGCTTTTTTATTATATTATTTTTATGAATTCATTCATAAGGTTGGATACAAAATTTAGTTAAATCAAATTTAATTTGTTCACTTAAATTTAAATTAAAATAATGTTAAACTTAATTAGCATACTAAAACATATATAATAAGCAATAAATTATTCGATTGAAATAAATTATTTAATGAATCAAACCTAACAAAAAGGGAAGTTAACACTTTATCCTTTCTTTTTTAACTATTTTCAATGTTTTTAAACTGTTATTATAATCAACTAATTTTTTGCCGTATTTAACTGTTCGATTATGTCAAATCATATTTGGTAATCAGCTAATTGAATTGACGGATTGAACTCAATTATTGTTTTTTAAAGCACTAGTATAGTGAGTGTTTTTCTCAAAGTAAACAAAAAACTCCAGTTTTAAAAAAAATTAAATCAAGCTGAAATTTTTCTTTAATAAAATTTTGTACTTCATATCGGTATCATTATTTTTTAAAATTATTTTATTTTTAATTAAATAAAATAAGTATTATTGGATTTGGATTTTTCAAAAAAAGTATCATCGGAAATCCGCTACCAAATTATTTTATACTAAGAAAAAATTTGTAATTAAGAAGAATTAAATCATTAAATTAAAATATATTTTTATATTTAAATATTTTTAAACATAAAAATGTTTCTACAAATAGTTATTATGTCTTAAAATTATTTTAATGCTAATTTTAATAGATAAGATCATTAAAAATTGTAGTTTTAGTTATAAGATAAGACTAATTTCATTAAGAGATTACATTCACATAATTAAAAATAAGTTTTATGATCATTAACTACTGCATTTTTCAGTTTAGTTTACAATATTAATTTAAATAATTATTTTTTATTTTAAACATAGACAAATAAGTTTTAATTTATTTAATTTTGATTGATTTTCTTAAGTAAATTGAAACATAAGCATAAAATTGAGATTTAACCAATAATTTCCAATTCTAGTTTAACAGTGTCATTGTTTCGCAGAAATGCATTCATGACGAAAGAAAAAACAAACTTTTAAAATAATTTCAATTTCTTGTTTTAAAGGTATACTAAGAAAAATCAAATGACTTTCCTTCAATTATTTACTAATCTAAAATATTCAATCAATTGTCGTCGAAATCACTATACTATGAATTGAATTCCTATATTATTTTCAAACAATATCATATGTTTCCGAGTAAAATTCAGATAATTATTAGTTTGAAAGTTATTATTATACATGCATTAAAGTTAATTTTTGCGTAAAATATTAACACAATCAATTAAATCCACGTAAGTTGATACCAAATAACAGACAAAGAATATATAACAATAAGCACACGCAAGAAACCATGCATAAATTCCTAGGAAACTCATGTCCTCATTTATTTTTTTAAAATCGTATTCTCATAAGTCATTTTACACATAAATAGTTAATACTAAAAATTTAATTTTACCAAACATCTTTAAGTAAATAACTAATATTAATAACTGATCAAATCCGCTATATTAATCCTTTATTAGCTAATCTCTAATAGAATCAGTTAAGAGCTAATGCAATTTGTAGATTTTCAAATAAGCCTTTAGCCCTTTGTTATTTTATATTGTTGTGATCAACTTCTTAGCAATACTTATTGAACATGACAAAGATCACATGATAATACTTTGAAGATCTTTCCTGGATTAATTAATACTTGTTTAAGTATTTGTTAAAGAGTAGAATAATTTTACAATGTTAGAAACTAAACTTGTGGTTTTTTGATCATCATCTTCATTGAGTTTCTACTACAAAAATGATACATTGAAGTGGAGAGTGTTCCCATCTTGATGGAACTTCAGGAACTACTTCAAATTTTATATTGTAAGAATCTTCCGTATAGTTTTCAGTGATGGCAACTGGGCATCGGTTCGGCTTTTGAACGACGTCATCATGGTAGCTCATTCCTCCCCAACCCATCAACACGAAGATTTGCGACCAGGACGCCAACCACAACATCTTCAACGGGGCTGACTACATATCTCAAATATCTTCCAGGGGGAACAGTTGGATCACTCAAACCGGTTGACGTGCCCCTGTTGTTCTTTCGTGGGATAGGTTCAATAAGTTTGACAATGACTTTAAATCACGAATCGATATTAACGCATTCATAAAAACAGCAGGAATGATACCTATTAACTCACTATGCCAATGCACACCATGTTTAATTGCTCGAATGATACCCAGTAATGTAGTGGGACAAACCCTGTGTTCCCCTGTCCTAACATCCAACTGCTTAAAGATGGTGATCTTGACCTACTCGGAAAATGCTCAACAATGAAAATTTTGAGTTCATGTGTAGTTTCTGTTCTACTTAGCCTAAGAAGGATAGAACATGAAGAATATGTTTTAATTGTAGAGCTATAAACAAAATAACAATAAAGTATCAACTTCCCGTTTGGATAATATGCTTGATGAATTACATAGTTCTTGTATTTTCTCTAAGATTGATTTGAAGTCTAGTTATCATCAAATTCGCATGCAAGAGGGTGATGAATAGAAAACTGCCTTTAAGATTAAGCATAGTTTATATGAGTGGCTAGTTATGCCTTTTGAGTTAAACTAATACCCCTAGTACTTTCATGAGATTAATGAATCATACCTTACGTGCTTTCATTGGTGAGTTTGTGGTTGTGTACTTTGATGCTATTCTGTTTTATATCCAGAACTTAGATGACCATCTTGAACATTTGCACAAAATTCTAAGTGTTTTGAGCTGACTTCATATCTCAAATATCTTCTATTGAAAAAAGGAGAATTTTATCATAAAACTGGCAATACCACAACTCCATGCCTCTCTAACAATGCCCATTGCATACAGAGAAAGTTTGATATTCTGTGTTACTCTCTTACTGCAGGTGAATGCTTTGTGCTTCCAGGACAACAGGTTTAGAAAAGGTCACACTGGCATAGGTACTGTGTTCTTTCATACAGAAACTCTTTAAGCTTTGTGAATACCGCCCGCAACTGCAGTATATAGTTTTTCATCAGGTGTGAAGCCAGCCCCAATCATTTCCTCGTACAAATTAAAAGCTTCTGATGTTCTTCCTTCCTTGGACAATCCCAATATCATGGTTGTGTAAGTGACCACATCCATGATTAGATCCTTCTTACGCATTTCGTTAAACATTTTCAGGGCCTTGTCTACCATACCGAATTTACACTCACCATGGATAAGCGATGTGTAAGTATATATGTCAGGCATCAGTCCTTGAGCTTCCATCTTTTCTCTTAGCTCATAAGCTTCCTTCATTTTCCCTTTCTTGCTATAACCATCAATTAAAACATTGTACGTGATAACACTGGGCCTTTCTCCCTTTTGTTCCATATCCCGAAAGAGCCTCTTTGCTTCAACAAAACTCCCCGCCTTGCAATACATGTCGATCAAGCTATTAAACGTGACAACATTAGGCCTTTCTCCCTTTTGCTCCATATCTCGAAAGAGCCTCTTTGCTTCAACAAAATTCCCCTCCTTGCAATACATGTTGATCAAGGTATTATATGTGACAACATCAGGCCTTTCTCCCTTTTGCTCCATATCCCGAAAGAGCCTCGTTGCTTCAACAAAATTCCCCTCTTTGCAATACATGTTGATCAAGGTATTATACGTGACAACATCAGGCCTTTCTCCCTTTCGCTCCATATCCCGAAAGAGCCTCTTTGCTTCAACAAAATTCCCCTCCTTGCAATACATGTTGATCAAGGTATTATACGTGACAACATCAGGCCTTTCTCCCTTTTGCTCCATATCCCGAAAGAGCCTCTTTGCTTCAACAAAATTCCCCTCCTTGCAATACATGT
>JANZLC010000200.1:29796512-29809284 GCA_026413385.1 Erythroxylum gracilipes
GAATATTGTTATGAATAATAATAAGCATTTTTATTTCAAATAATACATTTATTAATCATAAGTAATATACTGAACTACAAACCTAATGATAATAATCACATAAATAAAATAATTAATATCTATAAATTTAAAAATATTAAGACGCAAATTTACTTAATTAATATAAACAACCCAATAAAGGTTGCACCGCATGTCCATGCAACTTATACCGCAACCAGTACACAACTTAATGGTGCATGTTAGACATCGGTCCTGTTTGGCAAACAACTAATTACATTAACTGTTAGCTGATTATATTAGCTGATTTAACCAGCGGATTACATTAATTACTTGTTAGAGATGTTTGGTAAAATTAGTTATTTAGTATCAGCTGTTTATGTATAGAATGACTTATAAGGACATTACTTTAAAAAAAATTATAATGGTATGAATATTATTTAGCTTAATATTTCGTTAAATATTCTTATAGAAATTTAAATTTTAAATATTTAATTCTACAAAAATTAAGTTTATAGCTTTAATAAAAAACATAGGACATTTAATTTAAAATGAGTAATAGAATTAACTCGTAAATATTATTTAAAATTTATATAAAATTGTAATATATAAATTTTTAAAATATTATATTATAAAAACATTTTTTATTAAACTACTATTTGGTTATATATAATAATTTAAGATAATTATACTTCTTTTGGTAACAAAAAATTATTAAATAATTAAATAATATTAAGATAAAATAAATTTATAAATATTAAATAAACAGCATGATCAATTAAACCCAAATACTACATTAAATTAAGGATTGAAATATAAGTATCCTATAACTATAAATTAGAGATTGAACATTAATTTCAACTATTATACAAAATGAATCAAACCATACAACGATTTATCTTCTTTCTTCAAATAATGGTTTATGTTCTTCGTCTTCCAGATCACAAACATCTGGTTCTACTTTCCTTTCGAGCATTTCTTCAAACAACTTCTCAGCTTGAGCAAATTTCCCATTACTTTCAAACCAATAAGGATTGTATACGCAGCAGCATTGTAAACAGTTTCCTCCATCACCATCACCATCAACTTCAAAATCTCATTTAACACCCCCAAAATCCATTTTTATATATGCACTTAGAAGTGTGTTATAAGTGACAATAGTAGGTTTAATCCCTTTAGCACTCATTTCGATCAACAAATCTTTAGCCCTTTGAACCTTTCCATTCTTGCATAACGCATCAATTACAATCGTCAAAGAATATACTGTAATTTCTACATCAGACTCGAGCATCTTTTCAAATAGATTCAAACATGCTTCCATTTTACCACATCTCTTCAAAGCAAGCAAAGAAACAATACAAGACCTCTCATCAATCTTTAACCCGTTGCTCACCATATAACTGAAGACCTCCAAACCGTATTCAAACATCCTAACATCAGCATAAACTCTAAACAACATGTCACAAAACTTCTCGACAAAGTTAGGCTCATCAAATCTACTTTCAACCAAAGAAACCAAATCTGCTACCGGGCATCGAAGATTATCCTCTGTAACAGTAAAAGTTAAAACATTCTTCATTTCTGCAAATTTTCTAGCCTTATACAATCTTAATACGAGGATTATATACGATTCCAACTGAGGTTTAGAAGCAACAAGGGGTCGATCTCTTTGAAGAAAGTTCATGAAAGACAAACACAAGTAAGGGGAGACATTTGGGTCAGAAAGGATAAAATTGATGATGTCTGAATTGAGAAGAGAGAGCAAAGGTGGTGCATTTAGGAGGGGTTTGAGGCCAGATTTGATGAAGGTTTTACAGATTTTCTCGGCAATTCCTTGATTTTGGATTGAAATTGAGCTTGCAGGGATGGCTTTATTGAATAATCTCAAGAGCTTTGAATTAGACATCCAAGCATTATACAAGTAAACTGCTATGAGCTTATTAGGAAGAGAAATTGAGACTATTTCTTCCTTTGTTCTATCAGTCAATTGTCTCTACACTCCTTTCTCCACAAAACTAGTCAGAGTCACTTACCAAAAACCATTAACAAAACGAACCCACCACTTGATCATTCAAAGGCACCACAATGCTCTCTTTGATACGGAACCAACACTGCTTGTTGCCAAAACCTTACAACCTGCGTAAAACCCACATGAGCGTATCACTACAAGAAAGTTCTTCCCGCTGAATCCGACACCTTAAAAAGCGTAAACAAAAACCTGAAATATCATATCATTGAACCTACAGACACGGACTTGAATTGGGTTTTACGCCAAAAGAAGAGTTGGGCATCAATTTTAGAATGAAGGTAAACTCAAACACACTACATTTGGAAGAATAATCGCTTCCTTTTCAACTGGGTACTGATTTTTGGTACAAAAGCTTAAAGAGGTCAAAAGCAGAACTTTGTGCTGCCAATTTACTAATTTCAAGTTATGAACAATCATGGTTACGGGCATATTACCACTTGAAAAGAGACCCACGTTGAAGAATCTGAAACTCTGGCCTTCATCGTACAGTCACAAGTCCATGGAAGATTTACGGCAGAGAAATGTAGCTCAAAGTTGATAATTAACGGAGCAGTAATAATTCTTCATTTTTATTAGTTATGTTGCAAAGTCTTTTCTTTTTGGCTAATGTCCAATTTGATGGAATAATTAATAAATGCTAATATTTGTATAATTTAGTTAGTTTTAATGTTTTAAAATTCATATTAGAAGTTAAACTAATAGAATAAAAAGGTTTAAGGTTTAAAGATTTAATTAAAATTAAACTGTTATGTTAAAATTAAATAAAATTAAAAAATTTGAAATATGATTGAAAGAAATTATTATAAACTATTTAAGAATTTAAATTTTAATTAAAAAGAAAAAATTAAGTGATAATTAATTGATTTATTAATTTATAAAAATCCATCCATTAATTAATAAATTGATCGTTTTTAACAACAAGAGTTATTAAAATAAATCTAACCGAAAAGGTGAACAGTTCTAAATTTTTACGGTTAAACCGGTCAAATAGGTTAATTTTTTAAATGATTAGTTGTTTATATAATTTGGAACATATTTATCAATATTATTTAAATAAGTCTGAAATGGTAAATTTCCTAAAAATAATTTTACTTAGTTATAAATTGTAGATGTATTTAAATAGGCTAAGTTTTATGCTATGCATCATAAGAAATTGATAAGGTGAGTTCCTTTAAGTAAAAAAAATGTTATATGTTTTTGTAAAATTTTATATAATTTTTACTTTATATAAATAGTGTATACGTTGTGGTATACGTTGTACAATAAAAATAACTTAAACATAAAAAAATATTTTAATTATATGTTAACCTAAACCATTGCATATGTTTAAGGATAGTAATTGGGTTGTCTCGGGTCAAGTCAGGCCTGGGTTAACCTAGACTAAGGTTGGGCTTGTACTCAAGCTTTGTATACCGGGTTAAAGGTTCGATAACTATTATGAAAAAGGCTATTTTCTATTTTTATTAAAAATAAAAAAATATCTGGCCAAATCGAGTTAGGCTCGAGCTCAAGTCAGACTACTTTAGAGAAGTTGTCCCTACATATGTCCTCTTCAACAAATATGAAAAATAAAATTATATGATTTTTTAAAACATTTTATGAATTACCTTCTATAACTTATGAGATTGAACCGAAGATAATTATTATAAAACAAAAAATGCGAAACTTGATTCTGCTTCATTCTCAATTAATCTTTAAATTATTGTCCTAGTAAATATCCATGGAAAAGAAAAACATATTTGCTATGGAAAGCTTTTGATCTTTCGATAACGTCCCTTCTCAGGATTGACTGATGTAAAGCACAGGTACAAGTCCAGCCATTTTTCCATCTCTTCCAGGTCGTTTCTTCTTGACCTGCCATAACATGTTCAGATTAAGAGATTAGCCACCTACTCGAAGTCCTAAAGGCAAAACCTGAAAATCTCTCCAGATTCTAGCTTGGCAGTCTTTGGGTTTGGATATGCTCGGTGGCAAAGAAAGAATAGTAAGAGGAAGAGAGAAAAACTGAAAGAATATGCAATGTGTGGGTTGTCAGCTTAGTTTTAAATTGCCATCTGAGATTGTAGTTACGATCATAATCTTATGAAGGATTGTAGAATGAAGAGGATAGGTTAGATGTAAATTTAACAAATCAGGGTAATAGAAAATGATAGAGAGTGTGTTGTCAGGATGTGTTTTGAGATATGTTTTGAGGCATGAAACATTAAAAACCAAAGGATGCTCCAACCATTTCAGAAAACTTACATAGAACCATCCATCAACTTCATACTCGATTTCGAGCTCTTCACCTGCTGTTATGTTAAGCTGCAAGTAGGAAAACTGTATTTTAAGCAATATCTGGTATCAAGTGTAAATAATTCTAAGATCTTATTTCTTTAGATAAAGGTTCGGGAATTCATATAGTCTGACCCGAATTGTGAAACTTACCTCATCATCTCCACCGGCACTGAAGTCATATAGTGCTGATCCGAATTGTGGAGTTGCAGAAGAAACGGGTTCCTCATCCTGAGACTCATAGCTCGGAGGTTCATAATTCTGACGGCCAGCCAAGGGGTTCTCAAATGACTCGTATCTTTGCAAGACAGCTGATTCGTAGGATGGAGGCTCTTCCCTTGGCTGAAAACGATTCAACATCAGCTCAGGTGCAAGATAAGTAACTGTAAGAAACTAAGGTATGACAGGAATTATGCAGCTATTAATACATGTGAATTATAAGGTACGAATTTTACCGGTGTTTGAGACTTTCCATGATCCTTTTTCTGTGAACTGAACAATGAAGGGTAGTTCATTACTCCATAGTGGAAAGACATTGAAGTATCAGCTGATCCTGTTGAGTCTGGGGAAGATGACCCAGATGACCTCACATCATCTTCCTGCAAATCCAACCAACTGCATTAGTTTAGCAGCTCACGACCACCCTAAAATGGAAGAAAACAAAGAGTTATCTGCAACAGTTGTACCTCTAATTCGGATGGCTCTAAAAGGGTCTTGGCCCACATATCATCATACCCAACTGAAGGTCTGGCAAAGATGTTCTCTTCTTCCACATCAGGAGCATCAGTTCCATTTCCAGCAATAAATTCATTGACCTGGCATGGAAACACAAAACAACTTAATGATCATTAATCATGGATTTCATTATCACAATAAATGATATAGATCTTTTATTTGATAAGAATATCATTATGTGAAAAGTGAAGGAATATTCTTACCCTGTTCATTGCAGGAGCATTGTTCTCTAGCAACCCATCGTCCCCAAGGTTTGCTGCCCAGGCATTAACCAGATCATCGTCCAGGGTATCAGGCTCAATAGGTGATGGTTTAGACTCGTAAATGAGTTCAGAAATTGCAGTGGCGAAAGCTGGATCATTAAATCCAGTTGATGCGTTTATGTTGTGCTTTGTGCGGAAGTTGTCAATAAGTTTAGCACTGCCAAGTATATTTCACAGCACAATATATAATACGACAGGAGAACTGAAAAATAGTTTGAACATATCATGGAACTTAACCACAGCTGCTAAACAATCTTTTATTCTTACCTTATCGGCCCCAAAGGAAGATACTTCGCTCTTGGAATGTAACAGAACAGCGAAACAAGATCTAGCAACTTCTCATGCGTTTCGTAAAGTTTCTTCAGCTCTTCGTCAGTCCATTCCTTACCTGCATTATCATGATAGCGAATGTCCCTGCATAATGACAATATTTACTGAAACCCAGGAAAAGGAAACTGTAACTTCCACAGAAAACAGATTCAGGCACTTACTTGATCAGTTCATCTTGGGCTGTGTACATTTCATCCAACACCATTATCATTGGACTGATTAAAACTCCAAGGCCAGTACCACTAGCTCCTTGATCTTCCCCATTACTAAAATGCAATTCTGATAATTGGGACTGTTCTCCACCAAGTGCCAAAGCATTTAACAACTCATAGATTTGTAGCCTAAAGGGCTCACCAGATCTAATGGCCATGGTCGTTAGGGCTTGCGCAGCAACAATGCGGACCTATAACGAGACTCAAACAAACGAGAGAACGAAAATAAATAATGACCAACAATAACAGGAATACTTTTCGTATCACAGTATCGAGTTAAACTTCAGTTACTAAAGCTTTCAGTCTTATATAGTTGAGAAGATCAATTTGAAGATTTTCTACTAAATTAGAGACTGGTATGCAAGAATCTAGTTCACATAGACAATGGTCAAACTCCATCTGATAATAAACTGCTGCTGCATAACAAGTTATGGAGGCAAGTCACCTTTTTAAGTGTGAAATATTTTAGTACTCAACCTGGTTCGAATCAAACCGAACTAAAATTTTTATGAAAATCTAATCAAATTAAAGTTTGAGCTTGTTTTTCTAAGGTGCAACCGGATTTAAGATCAAGTTCAAACTTATGAATTAAATTCGAACTCAAGTTTGGACCTTATAAGGCAAAAGTCCGACTTGACCTATTGCCTGTTGCCTTATCTGAGACGTGGAAGTTGGAAAGTATATTCATGGAACAAACTGTACAAATACGTATCACATGAAAAAGTTGAATGAGCAGTTTGGAATTTCTTTACATTTTGTTTTCATACTTATTCAAGCCAATGCAAAAGGTGTTTTAGATGGAAAATAATACCTCCCAGCTCCCACTAAATGCACACCTTTGAAGTCGAGTCAATGCACTAGCCAGAGTGGGGTTACGGGAGTTGGCAGCAGCAACCATTTTGTCTGGATCTAACAGCATCAGTGCAGTACCAGGAGGGGTTGAAGATTCCCAGGCATATTCATTAGCAGCATAATTTGCATTTTCTCCAAGGAACCATACCTGTATGTTAATCCTTTAAAGATATTAAAATTTGGGTTTAACTAATGCAAAACCACTCTCTGTTGCATTTCTTGAACCAACTATAGAGTTTCTATGAAGAATAAGTGTGATATGTGCAAGATTCTTACTGCTGCTTGGACTAATCGCTGCAATGCCAGAGCCGACTTTGGATCAGATGCAGAAACCCTATCTACTGACGTAAGTCCTAGCATTGATCCAGGCTGTGGAGGTGGTAGATCAAGAACTATAGTGACTGCTTCTAAAGCTGTGTGTTTTCCTTCAGGACCGGCTCCAATAAGGCATGTCTACAAACAAAAGTCCATCGACTTAATCAGCATTATCTATTGTAATCAGTTTCTACGTCTAATTGATTTTGCTTTTCAAAATCAGACAATGAATCTAATCTCAAGTTAAAGCATACTTTCCAGAGTAGTTGTAAAACGTCAGCATCAATCTTTCCTGGGACTTTTGTAGCAAAGATCCTTGCGATTTCAAGCAGAGTAACAGCCATACCTGGAGTAGCCTGGGGAATAAATAAACGACAGAACTACAATTCACAACTTTGCCTAAACATCACAAAAATAAAATGAAGTCTCTTTGAAAATCATAACTAGGTTGGAATAAGCTTCAATGAATCCGAGTTCAGTTTTTTAATACTTAAATTCGTGTCAAATTGTATTTCGATAGTATGGTTCAGTTTTCCGCCGTTATTTAAAAGTGTGAATTTCAGTCCAATTACAAGCACTTGAGACTTGATTGAATTTGATACGAAGTTGGCTTGCACTTGTAAGATGAATTGCATACCTTAAAACGAGCATGTAACGTAAGTAAAACATCATTTACTATTGTTGCTGGCCAAGCAGGATCAGAAAGCTCTGATGCAATAATGGTTTTTAGTTCTTCAAACGATTCATGTGGGCTTTGCATCCATATTAGTGCCTTGATTACCATTGCTCGAACATAAGCACACTCACATGCTGCAGTTGTCCGTACTACCTCCATTAAAGAAGCTAGCAAGTTCGGGACTGTATCGTAGGCAACTGTTACACTAGATTTTGCAGCTTTTCCAGCACCTAAACAAGCACAGAGAGGAGGGAAAAAGGGAAGAAGACTGCATTAAGGTAAGCATCACTAAAGGGAAACTTTACATATCGCTTATAAACTATGCACATAAACTACAGAATGCTTATACTCAAGGGCATTCCACGGAATGGTCACGTTGGAAAGAGAATTTCTGTAAACACGGGGAGAAATGATCATATAAAAAATCAAACTCATTTATAGTTAAGGTTGGAACGGAGAAGACACTGAAAATGAAGCTAAAGAGAAGTGACATTAAGTTCCCAAGGCCTGACCACAAATTGTTAAAAGAAAAGAAAAGAAGGGAGACAGAAGAAGATCAATACAAAAATTACCTGGTGCATATGGGTTTTCACTAAAATCTGAATCATCTGTAGAAACATTAACCTCTTCATCGATGTCATCATAGCCCAAAGAAAAAGCAGCAGCACGACTTCTTCCCATCTCCTGAACAACTCTTGCTGCAGCATGAAGCCCTGGCCTTGAGAAACTACGGAAAGAACTCTCCAACCTATTCAATCAAAGTAATAGAAGGAAAAAGAAAAAAAGGCATAACTCTAACCAATGTTTGATCGACTTTATAAACCAGCATCTAAGAAGTCTATCTAAATTCAGCTAAACAAAGTTAGATGTTGGAGAGACAGAAGAATAATGTGCTCAGTCGACCTCCTTAGCACAAGTTTAAGGAGAGTTTGTGGCTGCCTAGTTTTTTGAGGGATGTCTTTCGAACCCTTTGATTTCTTGTCTTCCGGCAACTTCATAACCTCTCTGCTTAAGTTGTACCACCCTACAGCCCTCTCTTCGGTCCTGCAAGTACATGTAAGCAGAATCAGATGTTGCAGAAGTAGCCAAAAAGGCAAAAGAAACCAAGGCAAATTTAGATTGGTATCGGTTTCATTTCACCACAAACTATAATCATTCCTTCACTCCATTTTACCTTATTACAGTTGCGTAACAGCCTGATAGAAGAAAGACAAAGTAGTTGCAGAAGAATTTCATGCCATCAAAATACCTAAACAAATGCAGCAGGAGAAAAAGAAATTACCTCTCTGAGTTGTCATATTTCCCTAGCAAACATAAGATTGCTTCAAAACAAACTCTTTCACTGGGATCTACGAGCAGTTGATGAAGAATTGATTTGAACTGAGATTTCATGTCAGGCCTTTCTGAAACAGAAATTTCAATAAGCCGAAAGATACTTGTAGACTCCTATTCAAAGAGATAAAATGTACTTACCATCCAATGCACGTGCTCTACATATTGAATGGCACAACCTGGCAAGTGCAACTTTGGCAAGTACATCATCCAAATGGAGGGCATGTAGCAGCTTTTCTGAAGATCAAAAGTTTTTACATTGTTACACCAACCATGAAATGAGATTGTAGTCTGTCATAATAAATTCCATAATGCAGATCTTCTGCAAACACAACTAGATGTTTAACAAGATATGGTCCCTGACCCTGACAACAAAATCAAATCATGCAGATTCTAAGTTGACCAGAAAAAAAGTACTCTCTATTCTATGATAAGGGAGATTTCATGGCAAAATTTAAGAGTAGATGACCTAAAAAGAAGTTGCATGCATATGAATGAAAAGCAAGCAAAACTCAGTGACCAAATGTTTCAGAACTTTGACTGAACGACAGTGGAACTAGATAATGAAACGAACTTAAAATAGCATAAAGCAAGTAAAATAAGAAACTAAACACGTAGCATATCAACTCAAAGTGATATGCTAATGGTAATTCTTATCGTTTTTTTTTTATTTTAATAAAAATGGTATTATTAGCTGAAAGGATTTGAGAAGCATACTGCATACCTATTGGTTGATCTAGCTTTCCTGCAGAACAATCAGATGAAATCATCGGGTGATATTATTTCCAAATCTTATACCTTTAAAGAAATCTAGTCTCATGGTGAACAAATATTCTTTTAATATAGTTGATAGACAAATACCAAATGTCATTGCAACTGCATAAGGGTCTTTTGTTGCCAACTCAGAGAGAATTCCTAAAGCATGCCTCACAGCAACAGGATCAGGACAGAAAACCCTACGGAAAAACTGCAAATTTAGCTTTCCATTCATCAGAAATAAGAAAACCCTACTTAAGAGTTCAAAATGAAACAAAACATATAGCGATCGAAGACAGCAGCAAAACTTACGATAGAGAATCTCATTTCCATTGCTTAAGCGCATATGCAATAAATACGTGAAACTAGCTAAAACAAGATAATAATCAAACAAAATAAGGAGCTAGTAATTCACTATTAAGGCAAAAAATGTACCCCTGTGCAGCGCGCAGAAGGAACGCTGGGTTTCCAGGATCTAAAGGAAGTCTTCTCAATGCACTTAGAGCAGCATATTGTAAATTGCTCCGAATGGTAGACTAATTAAGAAGAGAACAAGTCCCACATAATAAGCGAACAGATATTGGATTACAGGAGCCGTGACAGTAGATATTTCTATTTACAGAAGACAATGAGGGTGAAGAAAAATAAAAAATGCATCGAATGGCCATACGTTGCTCACTTAAAATAGGCACCGCGTTGGAGAAAAATATACCTGTTTTTTTTGTACCAACACTCTAAAATCATATCGTATATTAACAGAAAATTTGTTTATCATGTAGGGAATGTCATGAACCCTTTCTGTGATTGCAAAACTAGGATTATCATCTTGTGTATGGAGATCCACGTATATAGAGGTAGTTCTAATCATAAGTTGATGCCTTTACCTCCTTATCACCAAATTTTATTCCAAGTACACCTTTCTTTCGTTTTTGTAGGTTATCACCAACCTGAAAACCGTAACATATGAACATGATACTTTTGAGCATTATTATTTCACATTGAACTGATTATAAAAAGCACAGGTAAGCAAGTAAAATTCTTAACGAAACAAGAAATATCAAACTTTATAATTCACAAGGTTTACTTGGAGATGAGTACAGTTCAAGTTATTCATGCATTTCAACAAACTTATTTTGGATGCTATTCTGAAAGATTAAGAATTACTAATGTGGGACTATTGCTGCTTTTTGATCAACAATGTTATATAAGCCTTTCCAAGGAGAGACTTTCCTAGTTAATCCTTTTGACAAAATCAAAATCTTAAATTAGTTTTGTAAATTACTAACAGAAACGAGAGTGACATCTACCGAGAAAATTAGGTTTCCGAAACCTCATCTTTAAGCTTGAGGGACGTTGTTAGGTGGCCAAATACAGTGTACACATGCTTGTTCAATTTCAAAAGAAATTTAAATTCACTACTTCTCTTCGCTTGCACTAACTTCCCCCAACATTAAAACAAGGTGTTACTAAAATGAGAAATGGGTTACTTTCTTGTACCAAAGTGATCAAAAGCCATTCCAGGATTTATGCACTCTGAGGAGGAATTATCACTCAAAACTTTATGATGCAGATACACAATATGGTGTGTATCATCCTTGAAAACATCAACAGCTGAAAGAACGGATAAAACCTGCTCAAGAATGTCAAATACAATCTCGTACTGTCTGGATAAAATTTCAGCATTGCTTGAAGGAGCACAAGTGAGAGCTTTCAAAGCTTGCAGTTTACGTGCATGAACTGAAAGGAAACAAGATAAATTTAAACTCAAAATCAATAATAAGATTGTTAAAAGAATGTAGAAGAAATCACTCATAACTATTGTAGTAATTTATGAAATATCAAGGGACGTAAAATTCTAATATATTTAATCACTCATAATAATTTAACGTAAATTTTCTATTATCAATTTTTATTTTTTATGTTGACACAATATTATTTATCTTTCAAAGAGAAAAAGAATAGAACTTTACAATTTTTAATATATAAGCTTACACTTTTTAAATGAACCTCAGCAATATATACAATCACAATAATCATATCTAGTAACAAGACACAGGTTTTTAACATTGAACCTTGCAATGCCTTAAAAAACACAACATACTTCCCAGGATATCCTCAAATAAAAGGTTGAAGTATTTTAGGCTTTGTGGACTATATTTTGTCTAAACAAGTACACCCAAAATTTGTTGTTCAAGTTACCCTGTACCAACCCTGTCCAGTGGGTTGGATGCCATCCATATATGCCATCCATTTCTTCTGATACGTGTTCCAGTTGTTCTTTCATGTGATAGTAAGATAATCCCTGCAAGAGAATTGAATATAAAGAACATGCTATATCTGGGAAGTGGAGACAAAGTATTAAGAAACCAAGCAATACTATCCTACGAATTCATTGAATTTCATTTATCCACAAGGCCACAACAATGCCAACAATATAATAAAGGAAAATAAATACCAAAAAACACTTCTTAATGCTTCAAAAGTCTCCTTGACCAAATAAAACCGTACCTAACTGAAGTGTAGAATGGTGGATATCCTTCCAAACGCTTTTGAGCTACAGTTAAGGCTTTGTGAAGGCTGCCCACAAGTGCAGCATATAGTTTTTCATCAGGTTTGAGGCCAGCCCCAATCATTTCCTCGTACAAATTAAAAGCTTCGGATGATCTTCCTTCCTTGGACAATCCCAATATCATTGTTGTGTAAGTGACCACATTCATGATTAGATCCTTCTTACGCATTTCGTTGAACATTTTCAGGGCCTCGTCTACCATACCAAAGTTACACTCACCATGGACGAGTGATGTGTATGTATATATGTCAGGCATCAGTCCTTGAGCTTCCATCTTTTCTCTTAGCTCATAAGCATCCTTCATTTTCCCTTTCTTGCTATAACCATCAATTAAAACATTATACGTGATAACATTAGGCCTTTCTCCCTTTTGCTCCATATCCCGAAAGAGCCTCTTTGCTTCAACAAAATTCCCCTCCTTGCAATACATGT
>JANZLC010000200.1:29809384-29833376 GCA_026413385.1 Erythroxylum gracilipes
CGGTCACAAATTGACCGAGCGACTAACACAGGTCGGTCTACACCTTCACAGTCGGTCTCCACATTCACAATCGATCGATCTCTACATTCACAGTCGATTGACACATGCACAATCGATCGGCCATCCATTTATGTGTCCACATAAATGGATGGCATCCAACCCACTGGACAGGGTTGGTACAGGGTAACTTGGACATCAGATCACTTCTCAAACAAGTATACAATATTACTATAACCAAGCCAAACATAAGACTTTCAGCTTCTGCCAACAGTTCAATCATTAAAGGAGTTTGAAAGAATACATTACATTCAACATTAGCATTTGTAGCCTCGGCTGAAAGTTGTTGTACAATTCGCGGCACAACATCAGCCCTGGTCACCCCTCCACTAGCATCAATGTCAGCTAGAGCATCCCAGTTCGGAGTTGGGATTCCACCTCCTGAGCTTAATCCTTGCGAACCAGTATCTGCTAATATTCTAGCCAAGTAATAAAATACATACCGTAGCACAGTTCTATCTTCACATTGCTGATTAAGCTGTATGTTATAAAAGAACTTATTTTACTGGCACTGCTTCACTTGGCCTCTACTTCACAATTATAAAGAATGGTGCATTTCGTAGTTCAAAACGATAACTAGGCACGCACTAAAAGGTAATGGTATCTTCAATCACTAACACAAATTTTCCACAAGAGAATGCATACACATACCATGAGAAGAGAAGGTGCCAATGCCGGGTCAACTGAATTGTAGACAGCGAGTTTGGGGAACACTCTTTTAATTAATAGCTTCTGAGAGCTTTTCTACTCAGAAATTATGAAAAAGATAAACAAAGTTAGTAGAGAACAATTCCGAAATCATATACGAAAGAAAAACTCAAAAAACAAAAAAGATTTACCTGATCAGACGTTGCAGAGAGTTCATGAAGATTCCTAGCTAGTAATGCATATGAAACAGGCTGAAGCGATAAAAAACTATTTCCGTAACCAAAATCCAGAAATCGACCATACATATATATAAGCACATACATACACAAACGCATATATTTACCGTTCGTTTTTGTTTTTGAGGCCTGATGTTGCTTTTGATAGGTTGAAAAGCAGCTTTAGCAGCCGAAATAGTATCATTTTGCAACTGCATAAGAGCCGCTCTCTTCGACTTCCGCTCTCCAAGCATAATCTTCCCGCCCGAAGACGACGAAGCCGGCAAAGGCGGCCGTTGCTGCGTAGCCGAACCCGCATTTGATTTATTCGACGACGCTGGATCCGACGTCATCAGATCCATCAGAGTAGTCCCCTGAGACGATTCCTGCACGTACTCCGAAACAAATAGACAGCAGTGAATCAAAAATCCACGATATTCAGAGAAAATCTAGAAATTTTCCTGGATAATGAGAGAAAGAGAGTTACCGTCATTGCTTGGGTGTGTTTGGCTCTGGGTTCGTGCTTGTAATAGTACAAAAGACATCAAGGAGTAACTGTCACGCCGAGAAAGCATGCAGTGTATACGTGAGAGTTATTGGGTGCATTACCAGGCAGCAACTGTAATGACCTGTACGATGACGTGGCTCCAATATAATGCGCCATGTCAGCCAGTGGGGTTTGAATAGTTCAAACAGATGGGTAATTTTAGGTGACAAGATTCTCTGTCCAGTTTTTATAGTGTCTTATTCTGTCCAGTAAATCTCAGTCATTTATTTATACGGGTCCCGTGTGGACTCTAGATAAATAAACGTGGAACCTGCATAAATGAATGGCTGAGATTTACTGGACACAATAAAACACCATAAAAACTGAACAGAAGATCTAGACTCAATTTCAGGTGCATGTCATCCCCCCCTCCCCCCCCCCCCAAGATGGCAACTAGTTGACAACTTGATATGGAACCCAAATTTTAAATTTCAATTATCAAATTTAAATATTCAAATTTAAGTATAAATTTGAGTGCAATGAAATATGATTTAATATATTAATTTTATATCAACTTAAAACTTATGAGATTCAAAACTCTTCTACCAAGTTTATATAAAAATTGTTAAATAATATTTACTTAATAATATTTAAAAGAAGAATGAATATTATCATGTAAAAAATATAATTTTAAAAAGAGATGAATTATTTAAAAGGAGAATGAATATTATCATGTAAAAAAGATCATTTTAAAAAGAGATGAATTTTGAAAAGAGATGAATTTATATAATGTTTTAAAAATTAGACCGGAAGTTAAACTAGTAAGACAAGAAATTTAAGGTTTAAAGGTTTAACCGGTATTAGATCGTCATAAAATTGGCTAAAAATTTAATAACATTGAAGAATTTGAAATATCAGTAAAAGAGATTGTTCTTAATCATCAAAGAACTTGAAGTTTAATTGAAAAAAGAAATTATTAAATAAAAATTAATTAATTAATTTTAATTTATAAGAAGTTTTAAAAAATTGATTGATTAATTAATAAACTAATTGATTTTAACAACAAGAATTATTTAAGTAAATCAAACTAGAAAATTAAAAACTGAACCCAAAAATAGGATAATTCAAAGATATACTGTTAAACCTATTGAACTGGTTGATTTTTTAATCAAATTTATCAGTTTTATAAAATTATGAAAGGAAAAATTATACAACTTTTTTTAGGATTTGAATTTATAAATTTAATTAAATTTGATATTTAACTTACACACCCTTACAAACTAGTAATATTTTAACTCAGTCTCATGGAAATTGTAGACCATAAATGAAATATTTGCAAATTAATATGAAATTTGTTTATTTGAATTTTTTATTCCCTAAAATAGTTATTTCTGTCATGTCAAAAATGTTTTTTTTCCCTAAAAAGGAATGATTGTAATTTGTAAACCCTAATTTGGGCTGAGCCCGAACTTGAGCCTTGAGCGGAAAAGGTCTCTCTAGTTTTTGTAATGTTCTGATATTCTCGGTCTACGAGACCCACCCTTAACCCCTCAATTTCGGACTCCACTTGCCACCGCCACCGCCACCGTCACGGCACCACCCTCACTAGCCGATTGCCGGCCGGAGCTTCAGTTCCCGGCGGACCTGTATGGGGTGACCGCCCTTCGAAGCCAGGAATTCCAAAGTCGCACTCTTTTCTTCGAACAAGCCTTGTTTGAACCTCCATCGTCGCCGAATTCAAGTTCTCAATACTGTGAAGCTGCATAAGTATGAGGCTTTTTAAGCTACCGAAGCAAATCAAATAAAGGGTTCAACAGCTCATTGTCCTCAATCAACATGGAATCTCAGAGTTTGAGTCTCGGCAAAGACTTTGGCTTTAGTCCCCCACTGGGTCACGTGTAGTGTTTTTAGCTGTCTCGTCATTCTAGTTCCTTATTTTGGTGGTTTGGTTTTTCCTCTTTTGGATTTATTACAGTTTTCATGAAATAGAACAAAGGAAAATCCAGAATTTGTCTGTTATCGTCCTCTTATTGAGCTCTAGGGTTGTATAGGGAATCTCGATAGGCTTTTTCTGTTTGAATCCTCGGTAACAAGTGCGGCAAGTGAGCTAAAGAAGTGTTTGGTATGATTCTCAGCTTCTCTTGTTTTACTTGTTAATTTGTTTTGGTCAAAACTATGGCGTACTTAGCATGTGGCTTCTGTACTTGCAATGCTGTTAGTCATGCTGTTGTTTAATTAGTCCCTGTTGTGAATTATCATGAAGGCAATTGTAACTTCTCTCCATCGTACAAAAAATAGTTAGAGTATTCTTGTGAGGAGTTTTGGTTTCCATTTCTGTTACTTTGTTTAGATCATCACCATGCCTAGTTGATGATGACTCAGTTGCATGTTTGATCATTTTATTCTTTGTGAGTCTGTGAATTGATCTTCTGTTTGAATGTTTTATGTTTTTGAAACCATACATTTATGCAACTGGGATTAGACTATTCAAAGCAATGGCACGTTTTTCTACCTTGATCATGGAAGTCCTTGACAAGGGAATTTTAATTTTTCATAGATTTCCTAGACAGGAGGTCAATGATGGGGGTGATATTTCAGGATCTTTTGAAAACAAGGCAAAATTAGATTCCTTTGCTTCATTATGCATTTCAATTTTAGCTTCCGAATTTTGGGGTTTGAAGCACATAAGTTGATTTCATGTTAGACAGTTTCTGTTATGCTGTAGAGGGCTTAAATCTTGTGCAATGATATATGATAAGCTGAGATATGTTTTAGCTTTTAACTTTTTTCTTCAAATTGGTGGGCTAGTATAGGTCTAGCCTTTAGAAAATGAGAATCATGGCTTTAGTATCAAAAAGCAGTTCATCCTAAATCCATGAAAGATTGGGGTAGGGATTCAAACAATGTTCATCTATCTAAGTCATGGACAATTGGCCACTGCCTCTAATTAAAATTTCACGGTTTCTGGTCTTTGATTCCTTGAACATCATTCTCCTTATTATAGATTAGGTTTAAATTTTGATGGCTCGTGGCTGTAGCGTTTTCTTCTAACTTCTTAGATGTACAGGGCATGATACTCCATCATAGGACAATTCCGTCCCCTTAACATGGGTATTTAAGCTGTTTACGAGTATATAAGTTTGATTCCTGCTATAACAGTACTGATTTTGCCTGTAATTCCCGTTATCAACTCTGTGAAAGACAGAATAAGCTAACAACATAGGTTTCATCTCATTTAGATATGTGAATGCTTTTGCTTTTAATTTGTTCAGACTAGTCCATTTGAGCAGACACTGGTGCTGCTACTGGAAAAATGAGCGGGACTGGACGAAAACGCAGATCTAAGTGGGATTTAAAAGAGGAACCTCGAAATTCTTTGGAAAATGTAAGAGAGAATTCTTGGACACCGAAAGCAAGCTTACCTTTACATGATAGAGAAGCGGCCCGGGGCTGGTATTCTCCAGATACAACTGATGGGGATCACCCAAAGTGGTCTGCAATGGAACCTTTATCTGGTAGAAGAAGTTCATGGAGGGATGACAACATTGAGGATCGTAGCAGAACATTGAAAGCAATGCCCTCATGGCATGAGGAGCAGAGCTATGGAACTAAAATGTCTCCTGGCCTTGATGATTGGAGACAACAAAATCACCACCATTCTCCAAAAAATGAATGGAAAAGATCAAGAAGGTTTTTAACATACCTATTGTTTGCTTTCTGATTCAACTGTTAGACCTCTTGAGACTCTCACTTTAATTTAATGTTTGTTGTGTATATTGCTATTGTGACTGATTCTTTGTTATTCAGAATTGGTTCGAACTGCCTTATTTCCCCTCTTTATGGTTAACATGCAGGAGCAGGAGCAGGAGCAGGAGTAGGAGCTCAGTCCCGGGCTACAGGAGAGAATCAGGATATGACAGAAGTAGAAACAGATCAGCTTTATCAGCTCAAATATGTAAAGATTTTACTGCTGGGAGATGCAGGAGAGGCAATCTTTGTGATTTTCTTCACCAGGGTCATGAGGATACTTCAGAGAGACACAGGAAAACCGCGGCTTCAAAGTATTCCACTTCCCATGATACTGAAGAACACCCTCTGGGTAGTGGAAGACGAGATGATTGCTGCACTGATTTCCTAAAAGGCAACTGTAGGAGAGGTGCATCCTGCCGGTTTGCTCATCATGGTTCTTCTGATACATCTGGTAGATGGTCCACGAATGGGTTGGTCAGAGACAGAGAGAGTGACAGGAGAACTAGAGATGTATCACCAGAGAGACGTGGGGAGCGTGATACTCATAGAACAGCTGATATACCTTGCAAATTTTTTGCTTCTGGGCATTGTAGAAATGGGAAACACTGCAGGTTTTATCATCAGGGTCAGGGACGCTCAAGCCCTGAGAGCACAAAAGATAATAGGTTGCTACTGGGCCAAAACTCAGGTGATTTGGAGAAAGCACGGAATGATCCAAAATGGGATAATCTAAGGTCTTCTTCACATGCTACCAAATCAAGTTTGGATAAAAAGGAAGCAGTAAGTTCTCCTTTACCAAGGCTCAGCCCATGGCCTATGGATGATAAATGGGTGCCCACTATTGATGCAAAAAAGATGGAAACCGGTCATAAAGTAGTAGAGAATGACACAAAACAAAGCCTTGAGTGGAAGACAGACATTCCTAGTGATAGCATGCGTCCTGAGCAAAGAGCTACAGAGAATTGGCTTGGTGATATGGACATGTCTCCTGATTGGAATCCTAGACTGCAGCCACCCAACCATGTTGATGACAGAGAGCGTAGTTCTTTGCCTGGTCATGACTCAGGAGTGACTCAAAATACTTTATGTCGAGTGCAAAATGACATTGCTGTTATACCATCACCATCTTTCACTCAACAGAGATACAATTTAGGAGAGGCAGGTCCTGTGGGTTTGCCTCATGAGATTGTGGGTGGAAGAACTTCTGCTTCTATGAGCATTTCTGCCAATTCCTTGGGAGCACATGGCTTCAACCAGGATGGGCTGGGTTCAAATGTTTTGCCCCTTCCACATTTAAATGTGATTGGACAAAATCAAGTCTCAAGCACAGCTGACCCCTCAAGATATGGGGGCACATTAAGCACTCAGAACCAGACAATGTTTCTGGATAGGAAAGCAGCTGACAATCTGGCCCTTGGAGAAGCAAATTCATCCAGTTTGAATTCTGGAAGCCAGATACCTCAGGGCACAGTTAGCAGCGGAAACCTTACTCCGCTTAGCAACATTGAAGCCTCTCTGGTGCAATTACTTGCAAATGGACAGCAACTTCCACAACTTTTTTCAGCTCATAATCCTCAAAATGAGGCAGATGTCGAAACAGTTCATCCAAATCGAGCTGTTGCACCTGAGAAGCAGTATGATCCTATATTTGACAGCATTGAACCTGAAAAGCAAACTCTCATAAATTATTCCCTGGGCCCTTCATCTAACACGGTTGTACAGGACAGCTTTGTTGAAGGGAAACTTGATAATTTACCCTCTTCATCTTTTGCTGGTGCACAAAATAGTGGTCATCATAATGTACTCAGTTGTTTAGTAAGAGAACCTAATGATGAGAATCATCAGTCAGATCAACTGGAACCAGGCTCAGAATCTGAAGCCTTGAAGAAAAACAATGGAGGGGAGACGAAAGAAAGCATGGAAATACAAACAAACAATGCACAAGATAGTGGTTCTCCAGAGAAAATTGATGAAGACGATAAGCGTGGTGAGAACAGAAAGAACAAGGATGTAAAGGGAATTCGTGCATTCAAATTTGCACTCGTAGAGTTTGTCAAGGAGATTTTAAAACCCACATGGAAGGAAGGTCAAATGAGTAAAGATGCTTACAAAAACATAGTGAAGAAAGTGGTTGACAAAGTTACCGGGACAATGAAGGTTGCGAGTTTGCCTCAAACACAAGAGAAGATTGAACAATATCTGTCATTCGCAAAGCCAAAGCTAACAAAACTTACCCAGGTAAAGTCTGATCTACTACGTAAAATATTCCCTTATTAAGTAAACATTATCTTAAAATTTTCATCCTACCTCTCCACTCCTGACTGTTCCTTTTGGAGTTTTCTCCTCTTTGCAGTCTATTTTTACTTGTCAAGTAGATGGTGTTTCATATTTACTTTGGCCAACTGGGGCCTTTTGCTCTGCTTGCTTGCTTATCATTTTTTCTTTAAATTTTTGCTGCAGGCATACGTGGAGAAATTTCAAAAGAACAAATGAACAAGGAAACTTCCATTGTTTCATGCTTGTTTATTTTCCCATGTTTCATAGCTGGCTTATGATTAATGCATGTTTTAGATTGACCTATATCTACATGAAAATGGCTTTGGAATATTAGTTTATAACCTTCCTACTCCAAATTGTACATTAACTATGCCTTTTGTTTAGACAGTAATGCTTGCCATCTAATCCTGTGATAATTCATGGCTACTTTATGCAGGGGCCCGCAGAATGGTAATCTTGGTTTTTAATCTTTTCAGTGTTTTTGTGCTTCAAGGTGTATTTGGGACGGGATGCAAGCTGGTTTTAGTTTGTGTAGTCCTAGCACCATTGTCAGTCAAGGAAAAAGAGATCATTCTTCTGTTTCCACTTCTAGCTTGAATACTGATTGTAAATTTAGTCATAGAATTTTGAACAAGTAAAGCATGCGGTGTACTCTTGATTGCTATATTGTAGCAATTTTGTATCTTATAGTTGCTCATGGAAGAACATACTGAAGTCCCTGATTTGCTTTATCATTGCCTCCCATTTCTAGAGGTAGCCATTGATTAACTAGTTGAACTAGGAGATTGAATTGCATGCAGATCTTTCCTCCTGACTTGTTTAGCCACCAGACCACAGATTTTTTGCAGTTGATGTGAACTACTGTATGGCAAATTTTGGTGGAGTCCCTCTCTATATTCTGATGAGAGAAAAGCCAAGAGAAGAAACAAACGATGGAAAGGCTTACATATCTTCTTCTTTTTTCGCCCCTTCTCCTTGACATAAACTTGAGGTGATCTTAAACCAAATTTGTCCAAAAGGTTTTGAGCTGTGTGGTCGAATTTGGTAAAGGAATGTGCTGACCCCGGTTGGTTTTGTTATTATAAGGTCAGAAATGCCTGCCTGAGTGGAAGAATGAGGATAATTCTCAACTTAATGGCCATTATCAAACAGTGTAGTTACTTCCATTTGCTTGAAATATCTTACTTTGTTTACTATTAGTCAATATGAAAGAAAAGTATAAGGCTTTCTTTTAAGGTTTAAGAAATGAGTTTAATTAGGTTTGAATGAGTTGGAATTCAATCTTAATCAATGGAACACCAACATTGTATTTCCCGTGTGAGATTGAATTTATGTATTTTTAAATATAAAAACATTCACATATTTTTTTTAGAAAAAGAGCATAACTAAAATGTTTTTTAGCAAACCAATGAATGAAGGGTAACTATTTATATCATGAAGCAATCAACAAAATGTACCAAAATATCTAAACACCAAAAGTTGTGTACATATTTTTTTGAAACTCATGTTGATAATCAATGGTTACAAAATGTAAACCGTTTAGTTGATTTAACCGTAAGAATTTTAAACCATTAATTTTTTTTATTTAGTTTTTAACTTTCCAATTCAATTTATTTCAATAATTTTTGTTGTTAAAAATTGATTAATTATTAATTAATCAGACAATTTTTGTAAATTAGTAAGTTCTTATAAATTAAAATAAACCATTTAATGTTAATTTAATAATTTCATTTTTAATTAAATTTCAATCATTTATATATAAGGACAATCTCTTTCAATCATATTTCAAATTCTGTAATTTTATTAATCTTTAGCCGATTTTATAACAGTCTAATAGCAATTAAACATTTTAAACTTTAAATTTTTATCTTACCGATTTAACCGTAAAAACCTTGAACTATCAATTTTTTAATTTAGTTTTTAACTTTCCGATTCAATTTATTTTAATAATTTTTGTTGTTAAAAATCGATTAATGATTAATTAATCAGACATTTTTTGTAAATTAGTAAGTTCTTATAAGCCAAAATAAACCAATTAATGTTAATTTAATAATTTCGTTTTTTAATTAAACTTCAATTATTTGATATATACAAACAATTTTTTAATCATATTTCAAAATTTTAATTTTATTTAATCTTTAGCCGATTTTATGACGTTCTAATAGTAATTGAACCTTTTAAATTTTAAATTTTTTATCTTACCGGTTTAACTTCTGGTCCGTTTTTAAATTATTGCTAATAATCATAGTATAAGACATCTTATTTCCTTCTAGTTATTCGACATATTGTTCTTATTAATATCAACTTTATTTGAACAAAAACAATAAATTAAGAAAAAAAATTCGTATTTGATAAATAGTGAACATTCGTAATCATTAATACTATAAATAATAATTATTATTATCAAACAGCGATAAGTTACATTTCTGATTCAAATATTGTATCCGTAACTTAAAACTATTTCATGTAAGCATTTTATATCTAAGAAAGCAACATTAAAAACCAAAATCGATTTCCAAACGTTCTCTTTGTTTAGAATCTTCTTATAATGTTTATTGAAACTCCTGAATTGCTGTGCCCAGTTGTGCTTTTAAGATCTTAGTCATCCAACTTATTATAATAGTTGGCTGAGATTTATTAAACACACCAAACACGGCCATTTCAATAACGCCACAGATCTGTTCCCTTCAATAACGCCACACATTCTTCACTGTTATATGAAACACAATTACTTCAATAAACTAGTTTTCTCGTAGTGCATGAAAAATGATCAAAATCACGTCTAACGGGGATATTCACTAATGTTTTTAAAGTCAAACTAAAAGTTAAACTAGTAACATAACAAGTTTAAGGTTTAAAGGATTCAACCAGTATTAGATCACCATAAAATCAACTAAATATTGAACAAAATTAAAGAATTTAAAATATTGTTGAAAAAGATTATATTTACCTATTGAAAAATTTCATTAGTTTATAAGAACATATTAATTTATAAAAATTGATCGATTAATTAATAAACTAATCAGATTGTAGTTATTAAAGTAAATTTAACCAAAAATTTGAAAATCAAACCAAAAAATTAAATGATTCGAAATTTTTATAGTTGAATTGGATAGATTGATTAGGTTGTTTAATACTAATATTAAATGTACATAAAAAATGGAAAGATGCTAATATATTTATGCATATACATATAACATTTGTGAACTTGCACATAAGGTAGTGTGGATAAAAGCATCACCATGCTGCTAACTCAAATGATCATTAAAATTGCATCAACAAGCTCTAAATAACAAGTTTAAATACGCTCTAATTGCAAAGTTTATATGCAAAAGCATACATATTGCATGTTTTTAGACCGCTCCAACTACCCGAAACGCATGTTAACATTTTGTTCCTGTAACATATACAAGGTTCCTAGAAACCTAAAGTGTAACATATCCATAGATTCAAACTAAGTTTCACATAAACAAGCATATATGTATCTTTCTTTTTATTATTCTACGCAAAACAAACATGTTCTTGCGTTTTATGTGTGATTGGCTTAACTTTATTGCATGTGCATCGCCGAGAGAGAAGTCGAGAGACAGAGACTGAAATTATGCTCAAAAGCTAAACGTTGTATTACGTCAAGACTGTCTTATTCCCGGAAGAGAGACGACCAAACCAACTTTCCGGCCAAAAGCCTCCGTAGGCCCCCTTATTATGATATCGATATTATATATATATATACATACATATATATATATATATATACATATATATATATATATATATACATATGGTTCTACGTAACTCAAGCTGATCGTTATGATTGTTTCGACAGATCATATATGCCACTTTAGTCAACAATATCCTAACAAACCTTTTACGCCATTTTCAATTCTCAATTATACCTCAATGTTTTTCACAGTTTGTGGAACTCCTTTCGCTTGTTTGCCGTAATTTAACATCATCATCGTCTTCTTCTTCTTCTTCTTCTTCTTCTTCTTCTTCTTCTTCTTCTTCTTCTTCTTCTTCTTCTTCATGATTACTGTTACCTTTTGGCCTTACTAGTCTGTAATTACCTGAGGGTCAAAGCACACGGCTGTGACGTCTACTCCATTGACACCGAGGTTGAATCCTGCAGAACCGCCAACTGGGGTCTCCTTGGAGGTCGAGACGGCAGAGCCAAGAGGTCTGTTGTAGGTCACCGGCCACTCTCCGGTAAAGGGTTGGTGTTGGTTGGTGGATTGAAGCAAGCGGATTTGTCTTTTGAGGAACTTGACGTATCGAATTGCTTCGTCCAGCATTGAAGCTGTGTCCATTTTTGTACCTCCAGGGACGAGTCTCTGCAGAATCCTGATCTTTTCGCTGATCCTCTCCCTCCGACGCCGAGCTGCGACGCTTTGAGGGTCGTCACTGATCCTGACATTCCGTCTTTTCGGCTTGCGAATTGATGCTGGATCTATATCCACTGGTTGCATGCTTGCTATCTTATACATCATCTCTTTCATGGCTCCGAGCTCTTCTTCTGGTTCATCTTCTTGTTGGTCGTCTTCATCTTTAGGGTTTGCTACTTGGTCACCAAGAAGGGTTGAGATGGATATGTGAACTGAAGAATATGATGATGACTGTTGTTGGTTTTGAAGCGGGTAGCTAACAGGCCAAATTGGGCTGAAGGGAATATGGTCATTGAGGACTTGATGATCTTCCATGGGCATTTCAGGGTTCCATGTCTGAACTGAGAACTTATTACTTTGATTCATCTCCATGATTGAACGCAAAAAGCTTAAGTTTGTGGAATTTTAACGCAAAGAAAAGAGTGAAGTGAAGGAGAAAAGAAAATGGTATCTAATGGTGTTCTTGTAGTGGGTACTGACTCATATAAATGATGGCACATTATAGGCATCATTTCCATTTAAGGACATGAAACTCATGGTTTCGTGAGCAACCGAAGAAACCCGTATTTGCTTTCTTTGACAAGTATTGAAATATACAACTTTTGCTTGAGTTCTGAAGCTTCAACCAATACTTGACGACACAAAAAACCAGAGAGAGAGAGAGAAATAAAGGGTTTTTGTTTTTAGTTTTATAATAGTTGTGAAGCTACATGTGATGCAAGATGAATGAAGTTGTTATATATAGCTTCAAATTAGGGATAGGGTTCGGTCAGCCCTGATTTAGAGAAGACATTAAGGACTCTGGAGTCTAAGAATCTGTTCGTTTTATGCAAGTATTTACTAGCTATTAAATTACCTCACACAATAGCTTAAATTATTATAATGAAATGATCATTTAATATGATGTCAAGTTTTTGTGACCAAGTGATCATAAATTCAAATCCTACCACCGACTTATTATTTAACACAAGATAGAGTAAATCTGTGCAAGTTTCAAACTCAAAAAGCTTTCACTTGAGGGAATGTGTTAGTCAATATATAGAACCAATTAAATTAATCTCACACAAAAGCTTAAGTTATTGTGATAAAATGGTAACTTAACAGTAACATTATGCTTATATTTCACTAATCCAAATTACAATATATTGCAATATTCAGGGAGCATTTTTTGATATAGCTAATCGATTACTTAAGGATCTAACAATACGAGTCACCAATAATCACAAAACTAAGATTTAAAATTTAACATAAAAATACAGGATGACAATCACTAAAAATTATAATATTATAATTCAAATTCAAATCGCATATATAATTTTGTGAGTTGTACTTAAGAAACTAACGATAAGGGTTACCAAAAATCACAATATTATAATGGCTAATTCATTCCAAAACCCTATTTAAGATTGCTTGAACCAAAGCTATTGAGTGCTGCTATTTTTATACCCTAAAAACAAGCAATGAAGAAGGTACTAGGCAGGGTGCTTTTCATATGTTTGTAGCTATTTGACTTCTCCTTTTTTGCTATGGGAATTGTGAGTGTTAGCTTTCAGTAATAATGTCCTCGGCATCTCATATTGTTTTTGTCCTCAAAACAAGTATAAAGCTACATCACGAAGATAGAAGATAGTACACCTAATTCTTGATCAATTTTGTGATAAGATCTCTACTGACCCTAAAAATATCCGATCTTTTTGAGATGAAAAATTAAAAAGGTGATACCAATTGTGTCTCATTTTTTCCAAAAAAATGAAGGTAGTCTCCAAAGAATCTCGTACATCAAAAGGCTTCAAAATTGAGTCATGATGAAGGGGCCACGACTCATTTTAATCTTAACGAAATAGTTATTAAGAGTTACTTAGGCTTAATATTTTAGGTGATATGAGTTGTTAACTCGACAAATAATTTATTTAATATATTTTATTTACGAAAAATTATATGCACTAGATGATATATTCAGTACATATTTGTAGTTTATTGATATAAGACAATTTCTTATCTTATACTAATGACCATTAGCAATATAATTAAGACAAATTAGCTTTGAGCTTAACGATAGACTTTTATTGCTTTTTATGTGTAGTATATATATTGTATGTATGCTTATATGCTATTTTTAGCAAAGATGCAAGAAATTTGGACAATAAGAAAACTTACTCTTGCTTTTTCTTTATTAATTTAACTCAATTAAATATATTTTAGAAGATGGTTTTCCACATCAAACCTATCCTGATAACTTAATAGAACTTAAAAAATATACTAATTTATAATAAACTGATTTGCAGGACTAGTGGGTTGGAAGCATATTTTTTAAAATAGACTTATATTATTAAGAAATAATTCAAAAAATCAATACTAATCAATTATATATACATTTTTAGAGTTATGAAGAAAAATTTGGAAAATATAAAAAGGAGAAGGCTTATGCACCAATTCTCAACATGATATTTAACTACACTTATTTGATTTGCATTGCATTGATCTTTTTTTTGTTTATTACTAATATAGTATTCAAATGGGTATGCTTCTAATTTTTTTATTAAAGGTAGGAGATTTTATACTACATTTAAGGTGATCAAGACTTAAAAAAAAATTGCATGAGAGGGTTAGAGGTTAGAGGAATTAAAGTATGAGAATATATTTTGAATTAGAGTGGTGTACGTATAACATAGAGCATAATTCATGATTTTATTGCATATAATTTTAGAACATCTCTAAGTAAAAAGGCCATAAAGTTCATATTCTAATTTAGATTAAGTTAGGGACTATACATGAGTTGTATTCACCCTACCCACATGCTAAGGTGAGATTCATATTGACCTAACACTCTTAAATGATAAAGAATGATATCACCATAAGTTAGTAAGTTAGTTCCAGTAATTACTAATGTCCAAGATGCTTGATGTATCATTATCATTAACTATTGTTCTTTTGTAATGGAGAAAGTAAAGTTGAGGCACTCCCTTGAAATTAATTTAAAATTGCTAATGAATCAATAATCTCATTAGTATTTTGAAAAGTTGACTTAAAAAGCACTGTTTGACAAATTCAAGTGTGAACCCTTAGCTTGATTCAATGAACTTGTTAAAATACTTGCTTATAAATAGATAAAATGCCCATGTAATAGATACTTAAAAATTATTATAAAGAAATTTTATACTTAAAAGGAAAGGTTAATTGTCAAAAAAAAGATCAAACTTTTGTTAAAATTTTAATTATATCCCGAACCTTAAAAAGTAGTAATAAAATGTCCAAATTTTTAACTTTTTCGATTCTAGCCCAAACTTAAAAAAGTGACAATAAAATATTTAAACTTTCAATTTTCTTCAATTCTAGCCCAACTTTATTTGTTGTTCTTCTGATGTCATCAGTTATTTGTTTTGTTTGTTCTTCTGACGTTGTAAACTACTATCACATTATAGCATATTGCATCTATAAGGTCACAGGGGTTACGTAATTTGATTTAAGTCATTTTTAAACTTAATGAAAATACTAATGTCGGGTTAGAGTTGAAAAAAAATTGAAAGTTTGAACATTTTTATTACTACTTTTTAAAGTTCGAGCTAGAATTAAAAAAAATTGAAAGTTTGAGCATTTTATTGCTACTTTTTAAAGTTCGGGCTATAATTGAAAATTTGACAAAAGTTTAAGCTTTTGTATATAATGAACCCTAAAAGGAAACTTTATAAAAGTCATATACAAATTTTTATAAATTATAATGAAGAATTTCATACATTTAAAAATAATAAAATTTAATTTAATATGAAACCTATTCAATTTTTAAAATTTTCCTTTAAATAGTAAAAATTTAACTCGGTTTAAAATTTAGTATTCATTCAAAATTATTAAAAATTTAAATTATGTGTTTTTGTTCAAGATTATTAAAATTTTAAATTATGGTGTAAACTTAACCTTAACAATAAATTTAGAAAAAGTAAAATTAAGTTTTGCTTCATACACAAGCATACATTAATCTAAAGAAAGAATCTTAAAAAGTTGAAGTTGATATCAACTGATCTTAAGCACACCAAAATGTGTTTTATTTGCTTCAATATAGACAAAGTTTGCATTTGTACTGTTTGGCATCTTTTGTCATACATTCGATTTTTTCAACACAAGCGTGCGTAGTCCCTTGTCTAATTACAATGTCCACGAGAAGTTCCAAAGTTATTCAAATTGAGTCGTCATTTTTTATAACACATCAACTTACTTGGCTTTAAATAAATATTAAGGTTCAATGAACTTATATGATAGTAATAAAAGTCAATAATATCAACTTACAATCAAGTATAATGAGTATGATACAACTATCTAGGTTCACATTTGAATGGAGGGAGACACTTAACATGATTATTGTGAGAACCAAGCCACTAGAACCAAATGAAACACTTCTTAAAACATCTTTTACTATCACCATCTACACCGTTTAGAGGGAGAGAAATAAGAGATTACACAAGGAAATCGAAGAAGGAAAATATCAGATCGCAAAACTGTACATCGTCAATTAGGTTTGAGCCGCATTCATAGCTCACAACAAGCCTAGTTCACTTAGTAATGAGTTGAAAAACAATTCGAAGTTGTAATTCATTCCTTTCTTTTTCTTCATTTTAGCTCTCTATAGACATCTCAGTATGTATTGATTATAATCTAACAATATGACTCATTGTAATGGTGTGATAGCTTTTGCTATGATTAATATAATTTCTTTCATCTTTCAAAAAAAACTTATAAAAGCTATCGATTAATATAATTTCTTTCATCTTTCAAAAAAAACTTACAATCAAGTCTTCTAGACTTTTTTGTTCAATTTTACTATTAAAAACTCAATTAATTTTATTCAATAAAACTTTTTAGTGAAAAATTTTAACTTGATTGAAATTTTTTAATAATTTATTGTATCAAGTCATGTATACTTTGAAAATATATATTTTTGAAATAGCTAATAATTAGAGCTTAGGGAGAGCCTTGGTACCAATTGCTCCTTATAATCACATGATCGAAACACGGAAATAAACTCTTTGTTACGAAAAGAAAGCTATATATATTAATGATTCTCTTCCGATTATCTCAAAACGGAAAGCCTTATACAGTGAGGTATGTTAACATATTAATAAAATATAATTTTAAATTATAAACAACAATTGCATTATGACCCATTTCTTAATTATCGTAATTATTCGTAATCTTAAAATATCATCAAGAAATACTTGCAAGCTACAACAATTGCTGTACCATGGTGATGATTTTGGTTGCAAACCTAATATGTGTACGGTAGTATACTACCAGTTTCGTAGCGATAGAAAAGGGGATATGCTCTTTGACTCTTGATTCATCACAAGTTAATCTTGATATATCAGACGGTTCGGGTTCCAGGAGCCTTAATTATACCTTTTTAAAAATGGAAATACCTTGATAGCCTTTTGTTTTTCTGATTTTGTTACTTATCTTATAAATTCCAATTTTGGTATACTTGCGCATGCACAAAGCAATGATTCTAGGGCTTCACTTGGAGGTCTTAAAACCGCATGATGTCACAAGAGACTCGATCGAGCATGGATTCTTCACGTAATCAAACTCCTCGTGACTCATATATATTGCATACAAATAGACAAACTTGGAACTTCAACCTATGTATCTAGCTCCTAAATACCAAGGTTGTTATTATGATAATGTTCTTTAAAAGTATTGGAACCTAGAAGGGAAAACCACACTCAATGGCTCAAGAGCTTGTGAACAGGTCGAGCTGGTTTCAAGTGCCTAAGGTTGGGTATTATTAGTGAATATATAAAATCAATTAAGTTGGCCTCACATAACAGCTTAAGCTATTGTGGTGAAGCAGTCACTTAATATGATATCAGAACCTTTGTGATCAAATGGTTGTGAGTTCAAATCCTACCGCCCATCTATTATTCAGCATAAGGTAAAATGAGCCTGTGCAAATTTCAAATCTAAAGGGCTCTCACTTGAGGGAGTGTGTTAGTGAATATATATAATTAATTAAGTTAGCCTAACACAACAACTTAAGCTATTGTGATGAAATAGTCACTTAACAGATATAAGTCTTTTTTTTTTGGTAGATTCTAGTTTGAACACGGTCTAAAATTTGATCAAGTTTGAATATGAGACAAACTTCAAAAATACTCAAGTTTGATTATCAAACATTTTCAAATTAGTTCAATTGAGTTTAAGTTGAGTCGATATTAATATGTCCATTCATTATGTGATAGTCTAAAATTTAATTGAGTTTTAACCTGACGTCATCTCTAAAAATTCAAGCCAAATGAGTTTCAATCCAAATTTTAAGTTTAAATCAAATTTATATCAATTCAATTATATTTAAGTTATTTTACTTAGATCAAATCAAACTTTATATGTTCTTTTCACACGTTATTCTTTTTGCTATATTGCATAAGACAATGGTGAGAGATGCTCTTATTACAAGAAATGATTCACTTTTGCCAGTACGTAGATGGTACTTAAGGAATTGATGAGCATCTTTCGAGGAGGGTTGGAACTGATCTGACACGCATTCATGTTCTTCCCACCATACAAAAGAGAAAGAAGAAGGGTCATCAAGTTTTATTCAATGCTCTCCTAAGAGTCAGGACTACATTGTAACTTAGAATAATTTCAAGTTTCTTGAAATGGAAAAAGAAGGAAAAGTGAACATCCAACTTGTTGGGTCCTGAAATGGGATCTCAGAGAAGTTACATTTTCATGGTGGATCGTCTTCTGATCATCATTAGCTTTTGGAATGAAAGCACTAGTGAGGCTTGGTTCGGTTACTTTCTTCCATTAGTTCTAGTTAAGATAGCACCTAGCACCTACCACCTAGTATGAATGAAGGATAATCCCAAATCCTAATCTGTCCTCTAGGGGAGTTGGTTAGAGAAAGGTTGTTCATGACGATGGATGGTTGGATCTTGGAACTTGAAATTATAAAAGTTGCACGAAAGTTATGGGATGAACCATTAAAAAATGTCAACAATCAAGCATAGGTTATAATGATTTAAAAATATAAATTGGGTTTGTGGTTGGGATTGGGATTGGACCCAGGCCAAGAATATTTCCAACTCTACTCATGGTTTTGATTTCTCATGTTCGTAACCTCTTCCAAAAGGTTGAGCCCCAATTTTAAGGGCCCCCAGTCGTAGGCCCGATCACCGCTGGATCATATTCGTAACCTGGAATGACGTGAAGAAGCATGATTAATTGGACTTAAAAAATTTGTCGAGTTCGAACTTGAGCATGGCTAATCAGAACTTGACCTGTTGACGACTAGGCCTAACTAGGGCAGGCTAATTTGTCATCTCTTACCATGAGCCTGTTGAACAAATGTAGATTCTTACACAGGTCTTAAGGCTGTAGATGATGAAACAATATGAAATAAGTCAAAAGGAGTGTACGCCCTGGTACAATATCATTTACAAGAGAAAACAAGAATGGAGAATTGAAAGAAATCATTTCTCATTCTTCTTTCCATTTTTCATTTTCTTTTTGGTGCTTAAATCATTCTGCATTCTCTTGTCAAGTGGATAAGCTTCGAGCATCAATACAAAGAACATAACTAATAAAGCTTTTTCTTCTAACCCTTCTTGCTAAAGAAGTAATACTGTAGAGTATAACTTGATCTGATATGCACTAGTATTTGAAAAGTGTGAACGGGATTTTTTGTTCTTACACTTGGTATAGGTAACGACAATCATGAGGCAGAAGTGGAGCTCTCATCATTCCATCAAGTGTTTTGCATACCACCTTTGTCATTGGATCTGAATGGTCCCCTTGGAAAAATTTACATACTATTCCTTCAATGGTTATCCAGCTGCAACCAGGAGCTTTAACTAAACCTAATTCTTTCATCTTCTTCATTGTTACTGACATGCCATCCCACATACCACAAGATTCGTAGATAGAACACAAGGCAATGTAGTTGCTAGACTTTGTTGGTTCCAGTTCAAAGAGATGATGAGCTGCTATTTCTCCAATCCCAACATTCTTGTGCATCACACAGCCTGCTAATAAGGCACCCCAAACGCTTGCCGTTGTGGTTAAGTCGATATGCTGTGCTAATCTAAGTGCCTCTTCAAGGTGTCCAGACCGTCCTAAAAGATCAACCATACAAGCGTAATGCTCTGAACAGGGTTGAAACCCGTAATCTGTCAACATGGAGCAGAAAATCTCCCGACCGGGATTGATTAGACCTGAATGGCTGCAACTAGCCAACACTACAGTTAAGGTTACAGGATTAGGTGAAAATCCACAATCTTTCATCCTCTGAAATAAAGCCAATGCCTCATTTCCTTGTCCATGTATTCCATAACAAGATATCATCGTTGTCCAAGTCACCACATTCACATCATGCATATTCCTGAATACCTTTTCTGCATCATGCAAGCACCCACATTTTGCATACATATCAATCAAAGAATTGTAAGTTGCAATATCACAAGCGAAGAAGGTACTCTTTACCACTTTCCCATGTATTTCTCTCCCTTTCATCAAGTCCCCTTCCCCACCGCAAGCATTCAGCACACCACTTACAGTCATAGCATCCACCTTAAGGCTATCTTCCTTCAACATATCCCTGAACAAGTCCAGAGCTTCCAAAAACAAGCCCGCTCTCCCAAACCCAGATATTATCAAATTCCAAGCACCAGAATCCTTGTACACCATATTGAAAAACAACCTCTTTGCATCATCAAATTCCCCACATTTCAAGTAAAACTCCATAACAGAAGTACCCACAACCACATATCGCTCAAACCCAAAACTTACCACAAAACCGTGAAGCATCCACCCCAAGCGACGATCTTTAATTCCTGCAGACGCCTTCAACAATGGAGGCAGAGTAAAGTGATCCGGTCGAAGACCCATTTTCAGATACTCATCAAAGACACGAACAGCATCAAGATAAAGAGAATTCTGTACGTAGGACGCGATCAAGATGTTCCAAGAATGCATGCTCCGTTCACGCATTCCGTCAAACACGTTGCGAGCAACAACGAGGAAGCCGCATTTGGCGTAAGCTAACAATACATCCGTTTGGAGTGTCACGTCGAGGACATAGTTGTTAACGAGGACTTGGGCATGCGCTTGCTTGGCTTGTGAGATTAGAGAGCTATGAACACATTTTCTCAACAATGAAGAAAGATTAAAAACGATTTTGTGTGACATTACTTGGCCTACATTTCTTTAACATAATCTCATGACCATGCAGAGCTAATAAGATACCTATTGACATTTTGATTGATTGCAAAATCTCGATTCTGATCGAGTTTCGATGATTCCATCAAACTCGAATTAATTCTTTAAAAATGTAATTTTTCATTTTCTACTTTCACCTCTTAATTCTTAGAAATTAAAAAAAAGATAAGATTAAGGTTACGATACAGAAATACTTTAACTAAGATTAAGGTTACGATACAGAAATACTTTAACTCATTTTTTTTTAATTTAGCTCAAACTCAGATGTCTATAAGCCATTCTTAAAAATTTATTTCTACTAAAATTTAAATTAAAATCGAACTTAAAAATAAAATTTAGAAATTTAGATCACATTTGGGCCGGATTATAAGTCCAAAGCAACCCAAAAATATTAACAAAATTAACATCAAATGTTTTTGTGCAAAGTTTGAGGAGGTTCAATAATACGCAATCTTATCACTAATAGATATAAATATTTTTGCCGATAGATTCATTTGAAAAAAAAGGAAAAAATACAGGCTCGCTCACATGCATGCACGAACACACACACAATAATAATAATAATAATAATAATAATAATAATAATAATAATAATAATAATAAAATTCATATAAAAAAAGATAATACTATTGTTTTAAAAACTGGACCTAAAGTTAAATGGGTAAGAAAAAATTTTAAGATTTTAAAAATTCAATACCTTTATAAAACTGAATAAAAATTGAAATAAATTAAAAATTTTGAAATATAATTAAAAAAATTTCATCAAAGAATTTAAAATTTAATTAAAAATAGTTGTTAAATAAAAAATAATTAATTAATTTTAGTTTATAAGAACATATTAATTTATAAAAATTGATCAATTAATTAATAAATTAATCGATTTTTAATAACAAAAGTTATTAAAATAAATCGATAAAAATTTTAAAACTAAATTAAAAAGTCAGTTGAATTAAGATTTTTACAGTTGATTATGTCAAATCGATTGGATTTTTAATCATTGGTTAATAATAAAATAAATAAATCATATGATTAGCTAAGAAAAGAAATCTAAATAAAAAAATCATGTCTTTAAACTAACTTAGGTATCGTCATAGTTTGGAGGCTCAAACTTCGCTTATTATAAATTTATATGGAAGATGAACAACTGAAAGTTCTGACCTTTGACACAGTACTGCCACAAAGTGACATATTATCGGTTTGTGCTCTTTACATGGGTACTCTCAGACCTCGCGTTTCGGGATTCTCAGACCCCGGGACTCTCATTAGGGTTGTTATTTGCTTTTTACAAGAAAACCAAATCCAAGATGCAACTATGAACACTATCAACATTCATGGTCTCATTCTTTCCTCTCACGCAAACACCAATTAGCTGTTCTTTTCTTACGCATCCATTCGGATCAAGCACGGGATAACCTCTCCCTTGAGCATTAACTCAAAAGACTTGTTAATTTCAGAGAATGGAACTTCATGTGTAATGAATTTCTCCACCTCAAGCTCCTGTCAACATTCAAGGAATATAGACCTCATCAGGTATAATGCTTCAAGCCAAAGTAGTAACTTATAGTCTCGTGTTAAAGTTACAAGTTATCAGATTATCAAAAACTTGATTTCCAATCACATAAACTGGTTATGGTTATAGATGCAGCCATAGGGGTGTGCTGTCTAATTTACCCTGCTCTACTTTGCAGCGACATCGTCATATAACGTAAGGACGACAAAACAATCTGTGTGTCCAGCCGGAAGTCAACGGGTGTAAAACTCGTTTTGACCGGAATTCAGGTCGTACTCGAACTTAAACTGGCTATAAAAAATAAATGCAGCCACTTTCAAAGTTGGATTTCTTTGAGCCCTCATTATTGCCATTTGGATGAGCAAAATTGTACTCCCTATATGATCTGATCTGATGATACTTCTGTTAAAGATAGCAGAAATCCATTCCCCTCCTGACCATTTTTACAAATTCAGTACAAGATTGCTTTGCTTTGATTCTGAAGTCCTTCATCTTATTCTGGCTACGAAGTTCTAACAGAAAGTTTTGCTTACCTTATTCATGTATCTTTCCACAACAGTAGGAATACCAGAGCGCGGCTTAAAGTTGCCGAAGAACGTTCCCTTGAGAGTCCTCTCGTGCAAGAGGTTCATCGGATGAGTTTTGAAAATATCATCTTTACCTGGAAGACCAGCAATTACAGCAACACCCCATCCCTGCAACGCATTCCGAGGTATCGTACATAAGACATGATTGTTTGAGTTCCATTCTCATTACTATCCAATGAGTTCAACAAGAACTTACATCATGAACACATTCAAATGCAGATATCATCGCGTCGACACTTCCAGTGCACTCAACACTTCTGTCGACTCCTCCATCAACCATTTCAGATATCACCTGAAGATAAGAACAGTATTAGGGCGGAACAAAACACTCATTTACGTATGCTACTCAAAATCTGGCTCATTGGCTCACAAACCTGTTGAACAGGCTTCTCATAATCTTTTGGGTTCACAAATTCCATAACGCCGAATTTCTTGGCTGTTGAGAAGAAAGAATGCAAACATATGTCAGATACAGTTTTGATGAAAGTGATGTCACAAGTTCTTATCACAGGTAAGTTCATATCAAAGTTTTATAAGAGTTGCAACAGAGTAACTTGCTGAATTCAATAAACTCTTTATCTTTTGAGTTAAAGTATCAAATTTACAAAAATTTTCCTCCTTTTCTGTCTGCACAAGTGCCTATCCATGATTTCAGAACGACACCAATTGTACCGTGTTGGAAATCGGGTAATTTTTCCCTCTAAAGTAAACAACTAGTGAAGTGAACTGATTCGGTAATACCCAGGAAAGACCGCCAAACAGTCTCCTAAGACAGTATTACCATTCCACATAAAATCTCAGGAAAGGGCGGAGGGGTCACAAACGGTCCCACTTAAAACCCGGCCTCCTAGACAGAAATTACGTGCACGGTGTAT
>JANZLC010000200.1:29838688-29854294 GCA_026413385.1 Erythroxylum gracilipes
TTTGTCTCACCCATTTCTTTCTCATTTAAAATCATTTTAATATTTCTAATTTTCACCAAAAGTTTGGGGTCCAACATGCATATTGAGTGAATGATTTGATATTATTTCCTTTCTCTTTGTGGGAATAGACGGATAAGGCTTCGATGCTGGATGAGGCGATTAAGTATTTGAAACAGCTTCAGCTTCAAGTTCAGGTGGATGCTCTTCTACCCTTTAAAGCTTGTCTTTCATGTTGAAGTTTTGATCAATTGCTATTAAGATTTTGCTGGTTTGGTTTTCATTTAGATCCTTTTGCTATTGACATGTTCCTTAACCAAAAGCCTAAAGTTGAACTTTTATCTATTGTTCCCATTTCGTCTTATTCTGGCAATTAGTATGCAGGAAAACAATATTTTCTTTTCTGAACTAGGGTATCTTGAACTCTGATGGATTGTGAAGCTGATTATAACCTACTTGTTAAACTAGATTAAAGATGGTCAACGAAGATTTTATGTAAGTGATTATATAAAATGTTGACGAGTAACGTAGTACAAGGAAATGGATGAAATGTAAATTTAGAAGAAAGGAATTCAGTATTTGGTGAGCATATTGAGTTCAATGAATCATCATCCAGTAGTGACATCTGAAATGTATTATGTAGAAGCTTTATTTTCTTTTTACTGTGATGCTGTTGTAGTCACGAATTAGCAAAGCTTCCATTTTCTTTCCGAAGACATGTTGACAAGGTCCTTTCTTTCCTCATTTCCTCATTTTTAATCTTTCTTTTCCAAAAAATTCTTTATATTTCTTGAGTTTCATGCAATCCATGTTTAGAAGCAAATGTGAAAGAGTTCACTCTCTTTGCCGTTATATTTCTTACATTTCTCAGATACAGTTAGTCTTTTATCAACTTAAGACATAATGTGAAGTCTTTGCATTTGAGGTTTGAGTGTTTTCCTAAAGGCACTGACTAAGGATGAAGGGATCAGTTGTTAGTTCATGTAGACTTATGAATAGTTTTGGAGCTAGTTCAGGTTACAGAACTATCCATTCTTAACTATGGTATATCAACACTCAACTATCATGGTTGGTTGCAGCTGCAACAATTTTACATTCCCTTAAAAGAAAATGTGAACCTGATTTCAAGTTACATATTGTATCTTTTATTATGCGGATTGGCCTTTCTATTTTTTACATAGAGACCCTGACTGTATAATTTGTTGAGTTTTATTTGCATAGCCTCTTAATACCCACATGGAAAAACAAAACAAAAACAAAACTAGCTGCCTAAAATTTAAATTGAATTGGTAAAGATTCAATCTTTTCCGACTTCTTTTAGTTTCTTTAGTAGCTTCAATTACAAACCTATGCATATGGATCTCCTCTTTTCTGATAGACAGATTAACCTTATAATAGATCTTCTTGTTATTGATCATCTGCATATGAATCCTAGAGCAATCATTTCTGTTCTAGGAGTTCATTTCACTGACCATGAGGATGTCTTTGTTTGTCAAAATCTTGCTTATGATGGAGTTCAAACCTGTGTTGTTATATTGGATTATTTCTTTTGATGGGTTTCAATTATGTGTACGCATCTTGCAGGTTTCTACAAATTTTTATTCTCCAAGCATGAGTGTGGGAAATGAGAAATTCCTGCCACTATTGAAACAACTTGATGAGTGCATAGCGTAAGCAAACATTTTTCTTATCGCCATATCTGAGGCTACATCTCTGCAGCACATAGTGGTAGGTTTTCTCTTGTTCTAAGGATATGGCACTAGAATATGATTTTTTATTACATTAGGTATGTTCAGAGCAACCCGCAATATACAGAATCCAGTGTTTATTTACTAAAATTTCGACAACTCCAAGTATAGACATGGAGTCAGCACTGTAGCATTTGATTATGAATATTTCAAAATTGTAAGGTTGATATCTAGTTCCATCATTTATTAAGTTTACATATATAATAGTCTAAAGCCCTGGGTATGATCCGTTCTCATATGCATTCAGTTCTGAAGGGAGCTTCTTCTCAAGTGAGCTTTACATATGGATGTTCGAAAAGCTTCAGTGAATGTGGATGTGATTTTTAACTTGAGCCTTTACTTATTTCTTTTATCAGGTCCAGGCAGCAATCCGGAGCACAACTGGCAATAAAGTATCTCTGTTGGAGGGGGTAGAGGCATCTGTAATCTACGTGCGATTCAAGACAGTTGCAAGTGAGGTGATGACCTTTTTTTTAACTTCATTTTGATTATCAGTTAAAAGTGCAAATTTTGATTTTATGCTAGTGACATGACATTGGATGACTTTGATAATTCTATACTAAATGGGACAAACTATAAGTTGACATTTGATATGGCTAATTATAGATACAGTTAACAACTTTAAGCACTTTTAGCTTAAACATGTTCTTGAGGAAATTGAAAGCCTAGCATCAAGAAAAGAATATGTTCAGATCCTTATAGAATGCCATAAGTTGTATTGTGAACAACGACTTTCCCTGGTGGGTCATCAACCTATTCTCTTCCAAATGCCTTTGTCCTTTTTAATATCCTTGGTTAGCTAACAGAATTAAAATTACTCACTGGCTTTCTGCTTTCTAGTTAAAAGGGATAGTACATCAATAGATATATGAATTTTCCAAGAAAGACGCCCTGCCATCATTAGAATGTTTGTGGATTTTGGTATCTACTGATGTATTAGAATGTTTGAACTTGAAAACCTTGACAGAAAATATACGTCCACTTAAGTATTATGCTTAAAGGGAGGTATGGTGCTTGTTATATGTGTGACAACTCTTTCATTTATATATTCGTGATTGCATCTACAATTGAAAATGGCTCAAATAGAATTATTGTAAAAGTAGCAGAGGGAGTGTATCACTAATCTACTTTATTATGCACTTCATTTACTACATAATTGTAAAAATGGCTTAGATTGTGATTATTGACTACTATACCAGAAGGGCAGGCTTAAGCGTATAGCTGTAGATTTGTGATCCATTAAGGATATAGTTGTATTGTTCTCTGTGCTAGAAGGAAAAAGGTGTATTGTTCTCTTAATACCCACATGACAAACCAACACAAAAACAAAAGTAGCTGCCTGAATTTACTTCTAACAGCCCTTTCATTTTCGAGTTTGGAGATGACAGTGGTAACTCCTTGGAGGTAGTCCTTTGAAAAATTGAGACAGTGCACTCTCCAGTTCACAAGCTTAAGAATCAACTTGACATGATAATGACAAAAGATGCTGACAAATTTTCTTCCTCAGAGAATTTGAGCCTTCTTGTAGCTTTGGATCCTAGACTAGCTCAACTCCAAGTCCTACATTTTCAACTGAAAATGGAGATAACTGCTTCAACTTCTTGCTTCTTTTTGCTCTCTTTGGCGCATATTAAAGGAAAGCTGGAGTTAAAGTCAATACTTGTATTATAATTGTTTAGCTTACGAATCCAAAGATCTTTTGTGGCAATTATATTTGTAGATTGTGATTTATTCTCATAACTGACTAGTATTGATTTATTTTCAAGAATGTTGCTTTCAAGATTGTAACCCATGAATACACATTTATATACAATCTGGTTTCTTTTTTTCCATTCCACTATGAGTTTCTCACAGTTTCATTTACATTACGACTTCATTTACATTTTCACTTTTGCCAATAATTTCCCCCACAATGTCGTCCCCGAAAAAAATAGAAGATCGATGTTGGTTTCTTTTTGTCCATGCCATTATAAGAAGTTTCATGACAATCTCAATAATTAAACATTTCGCATTTTGGCACAAAAATATTTTTTAACATAAGGATTCGTCATTTATAGACAATACATAATCAACAAAATATATAAAAATTACATAATAATGAGTATAATAAAGAAATTACCAATTCTTAGTAGGAAACAAAATATGCACCTTGTCGATAAAGATGCACAAATTAACTTAAACACTCTACTTTCTTTTCACTTTGTATTTACAAAATATGCCTCCTGCACATGGAGTTAGACAATCACATGTCTCAACGAAACTAGCTATATCTACACTATCATAGTTAATATTACTGTTTTGTCGTGAGTTATTTATCATTACATCGCTCACACCATGTGGTTGTTGTGCCTATAAGAATCATAAAAAAATAGTATCATTAGTTAATCGTGAATAAGTTACTAAACATAATGTCGTTAGTAATAGTATTCTGCCATAAGATAAATACCAATTGGGAGTAGGTCATGTTTATAGAAAATGGAACACCTTTAATAAAATTTGTTTGACTTGAATTAGCAGAGACAACCTATCATCAAAAAAGTTCAAAAAGTATATAATCAAAATACTTGAGTAATTTTTAAAACATTGAATCTCTTTTTATTAAAAAGTACATATGTAAGGGAGATGGAATTCAAGAAAAAAAATTACAAATAGAACCTCAAGATTAAATGGTAATGTTGGTGCTGCAATTGTAAGATTTGCCTAAGTCTAAACTTTTTTGGTTAATTTCCTTTTTTTTTCATAGCCTTCTCCAAGCCACCCCTCAATCTCTTACCTGAAACAGTTTTCTTCTTGATTTTGATTTCTTTAATTTCAATACTGTTCTTTTCACGAATTTCAATCCCATTTTGGTTCAAGTGATCTTTTATAACACTTGAATATTGATCCATCTCTTCACCTTGTAATCTAACATTGGAGCACGTAATCGACTGTTTGATGGTTGATCCATTACTTTATAGTCTAGCATCGACGATTTCCAGCAACTTCAAAATACAATCTTTAACAATTTTGTAAGTCTCTTCACTCTCAGATGCTTTTGCAACCAATTGAACATATAACACACACAATTCTTTATACCACATACTTTGACATATCTTGGGATCCAAATTGCTTATGTTGATTCCATAATTTTCATCTCCCACAAATCCAAGTTTTGCTTTACGTGTCCACTTTTTCAATATGTACTGACTTGGGATCTCCATAATATTTTCACAGTAAAAACTTTCAAAACATGAGAACATAAAATTCAGTAAACTCGAATTTTCTACAGCTACAATCAACTTTTCCATTTAATTATCATAAGTAACTATATGATAAAACCTCTTCTTATGAGGGGTAATTTGATATTTTGTGATTGATCCATCCTTTCCAAACTTTCAATACAACAATTATGAGACTTACACCACTTATTTTGAAACCACTTGAACACCTCAGGAGTAAAAACACTAGCTATATGTTTCAAAGTTTCAATTCGATACAATAATGAGGGAATACTCGTATTGGATTTAAAATCAGCCTTTAACTCTTCATATCTACAATCTTCAAGGAGTCTTTCAAAGTGATGAAAAAACTCCAAAAATTTGTGTTGATAAGTAACATACCTCTTTACAACACTATTTATGCTCTTACTTCTTTGTGTTGTCATCATGTCTACACAAAACATTTGTCTTCCATACACTAAAGCCCATTTCTCTTTTATCCCAAACATGTGCCTCAACCAATCATTGTCTTCAAGTCCATATTGCACAACATCTCATTCCATGCATTTACAAAATCTTCCTCTTCTTCAAAATCATATATGCATAAGCTAAAATCTTTAGCAAAATCTTTTAATTGAGAGAAAATACAACTTAAATGGATGGTCACATTTTGATATATGTGCCAAAGACATAAGCGATGATGAGTTTCAGGCCATCTTAGTACTAGAGCCTTTGCCATTGTTGCATCTTGGTCTGTAAGAATAGTTTTAGGTATTTTATCACACATAGCTTTTGCAAAAATATCAAACAACCATTCAAATATCACACATAGCTTTCACAAAAATATCAAACAACCATTCAAACATGAGGGATGTCTCATCATATATCAATGCAACACCAAAGAATGTAGTTTGCTTGTAATGATTGCACCTACAAGTAATGCAAGGGGATGACCTTCATTGTTCTTCTAGTAAGTTGTGTCAAAGCAAACCACATCACCAAATTTTGAATAACCTGCTCTCATCTCTGCATCTGACTAGAAAATGTTAGTTATTAAATCATCTTCGTCAACTTGAATAGCATAAAAAACAAAATTCAGATCATTTAATTGCATTTTATGCAAATATTCTAGAACACCTCCTATATCCCCTCTTTTTGCATCTCTCGTTCTTTTAGACCGTAAGTAATTTCTATAATCATCTGGTATGAAATCTAAATTCTCTCGACCACCTACTTGCCTAACCATGACATCATATAATGCCTTTGGTGGGATTCCTACGTCATTTGCCATTTCAATTTGCATTGCTGCAGGTAAACTTATCTTTCAGTGAGATCTGTGTAAGTGCATCTTATTTGGACTCGAGAGGTAGTGATTATGCTCCTCAATAAACCGAATCAAACAAAGTTGTCCGCCTCTTCGACGACTGACTCTTATTTTAGCTTCATAACTAAACCTTGTTTCAGGGCGTGATGCTTTCACACACATATGTCGTTTGTATTTTTCTCGTTTGCCTTCAACACTATAACAAAACAATATATCAATGAAGTTTCCATATTTATCTTTGTGATTTCTACTTCTCCTTATCCTAAACCCGACTTCTTTAGCATATGCCAAATAGGATTGGTAAGCATCTTCTTCTGTCTCAAAATCCATTCCAATTTTTGGTATTAATTCTTTTGATGCAAATGAGCGAGTAGCTTGTAAATCCTGATTACTGTTTAAACTCATGACAGCTATAAGCTCATCTTCACCTTCACTCCTGCCAACTTCATTACTGTCTTCAAAATTTAACTGTCGACAAGACGAAGATACACCCGCCATAGAATTATTAGGTTTGATCCTAAAGCAAAAACTCCATAAAAACAAATGCAAAAAATTGAAAATTTTCTGTGTCACTTTTATGATATAGAAAAACACTAAGTGTAGAATTCACAATTTAATTAAGAAGCAAAAATGAATCCTTTAGCATTAAACTTAAATAAATATCTAACAGCTAGTGCCAAAGAAATTCTTTAAAAAATGTTTGGTTTCTCTGTTTGGCGTTCCCGCATGTTAATAAACTAGAAACAAAAAAGAAATGAAAATGAAAAGAAATCAGCCTGGCTGAAGCTGAAAGAGAGTGGATTGATAAACAACAGATTTGGGTTTTATTAAAATGACGTCGTATTATGGTGAAACAAGGTTGGAATAGATTTATTGAAACAGAAGATCCGAATTGTCACTCACAAGCACTAAAACAATCCATTTCTTTTAAATAATTAAAATAAAAGTTACTTCCTTTTTTCATCATAATCAATTAAGTGTTATTGTATGAAAATCAAGTTAGAATGTGATATGAAAGATACGAGCACTTAACACATACGAATTTACATGAAAAACTTAACTCATCTCATTAAAGTATTAGACTATACAACATAAGGTCTATTTGTTATAGCAAACATATACTTTGGCTTGGCTTGCTAAACTAAAATTAAATTTAAAAAAAGGGCTATCGAAATAAAAGAAAGCGCCCGAAAGGGCAACCGAAATAAAATATGGAATATAAATGCGTTCATGAGCAATGGACAATGACAACAGTGTAGGCTTGGGTTGTAGCACCAATGTCTGTGCTCATGAGACCACATCCTATTCCTACCAAGTTCCATAGAGTTAGAACAATACAGATGATCTGAGCCCGTCTGAAGAATCTCAAGCCTATTCATAAAAGAACACTTGTCGCACTTAGAAAATCCATCACGTAGACGCAAATCGTTCCTTGAAGACAATCTGATACCACCAAATGTCAAAGGCTTGATTCCTTTTGACAACTAAAACACACCAAAGATTGAATGAACACCGAGGAAATGCCAACGCACACCGCAATTATGAGTAACTTCACAGTTCTTTCTCCTACAACATGCGAAGTGAGAACTGGACTGGATAGTCAGACCTGTCGGCCATTAAAAAACAGAGCTAAATAGACTCAGAAAAAGCTCTCAAATGACCAGATTAATGAAGTTGCTTATGTCATGAAAATGAAAAACTAATCAGATTAGCATATCCCAAGTTTCCTTTTCCATTTTTTAGGTTTGAGTTTGAAAATATTAGGATAAAATCACATAATAATCTGTTCAAACTATGATTGATTCCACCTTTGGCTAGGTCCAATCAAGCATCATTAACCAAGAAACAATACAAGATTATCTAGAATTTAACTCAATTTTCTAGAAGCATATGACAATACAGAAGGTAGAGATAAAAAGATTGGTCTGCATTTATCAGTTGCATGTGGCAACATTAAAGTCCTTGCAGATGTTGCAGAAGAAATGAAAACAATTAACTAATGAAAGTGAATAACAAAATTAGCATTTTGAAATGAGAGGAGAGACAGAATTGGGAGCCTAACCTTATCTTAGCTATTAACTACCCTTTCTCAGCAAGAGGATCTATGAGGAAGCTCCGCAGGAAAACTAGAACCTGAACAAAACCACAATTTCAAAAAGGAATAAGAATAGTAGACACAAAGTATATCTGTCTCTACAATGAACATGTAGATTTTTTGTCCTCAGACATAGACTTCAAGTTCAAACACAACCTCCAAAAAGGACCACATCACATTTGATACCATGTTTTTAAAGTATATAAACCATGCAGTCTAAAATGTAGACATGTTTGAAACAATTTAGTGATTGATAAGCTAAATTAAGAAAGACAGGCTCTTTTCAAAACAAAACCAGAATTTGGAGTAAGAATATGATCTATTTCCTAAGAAAACAAAATTTAAGAAGTGTGAATCAATTTGGGAGCTTTGAATAATGAAACTTTACTTTTGATCCATTGGATGGGAAACACTACCAGATAGATAATGAAACTTAACTTTATTAAATATTAATAAATGGTGTTAGCATTCAGGGATTTTGAGTTGCATTTGACGGACTAGGTAGTTGAAGTATCTTGGGAATAATTGAAAGCGTAGGATGTAGTCTAAATATACAAAGTTCCTGAGATTGCAGGGTCTCTACATATCATTACATTTCTCTGTGGGAATCTAGTCATCAACTGGACTCTTTGATGTATTCCTTGTGATCTTTGCAGGTGATATTAATGCCAAAAAAAAGCATTTGTAGTTCAGTTGACTTTGGGAACTTCAATTTTCTTTCTGTTGGTGATAATTCCATTGACTTTCTGCAACTGAGGTTATAGGGAAGTGATAAAACACACCGCTATTTATTATCTCAGTCATCAATGAGTTGCATGTTAACGTGTGTTTACACTATTTTCAACTATGTGTTTTTGATATGAAGATCTGCAAATGCATGCTCTACGAAGTGGGTTGATATTTCTCAATATTTAAGGTTGTGAATCCTATGATATTTATAATTTCTGCGGTCAATCATGGCTGGTGGATACAAGGAGGATTACAATGGAAATAAGGAGTGGAGGAAAATTCTGACAAAGGTCGGTCCAAATTGCCAACATAATATCAGCAACGGTGATGTATGTCCAAAGATGTTCCATTTGTTCCTAGAATATGCATTATTGCATATTCTTTGCAGTGATCCATTCATCTTCGTTGAAGCTTTTTTGCTTACGGTTGTAGAGGCCAATTATTCTGCCTAGTTACTGCTACCAGAATAAGTCTATTTTTTTAATGGATTATTTGATGAAAGGCCACCTCTTCAGTATTTTGCACGTAGCAGTGATTTTCAAGTTCTTTATCTGTATCAATGTGTTTGCAGGCTCAGAACTTTGTCATTGGCCAAGCGTAACTGGAATCTTACTAGGTATGCCCATATGGAGGTGAACTTCCAACTTAATTGTATGTACATGATGTGTGAACTTTGTGAATAGGATTTTCTAATGACATTGTGTCCACTTTAGCTGCCAGAATCCACAATAACAAAAACAATGATTAGATGATCTCATTTTTGTATGATGTGAAGCATATATGTGAATGTTTTGTTTTCGTTTTGATGTAGGGCATGGTTAAGCTAGCCATGATAAAGCATATCATTTATCCATTTTGATGAATGTTGACTTTCCCTTTGGAGGTTCTTAATATGTAAGTGTATGATGGCATGACTATGATAACCTGACATTAGTGCTTTCACTTCCTTACTTTACAGTATTCAGAGCATTGGACACTGCTAAGCTCAAAGATCATATATTATTTCTATCCTACATTAGGTATGGATATCATAGTTCCTCTTCATCTCTACAAGTTTATCTTTTCAGTTTTCAACCTATTAAATTCATAATAGCACAAGTATAAGAATGACATATAGTTGGACTCGACAGGTTTGCACGTTGCTTAAGATTCACCTAGATTACCCAGTGGTGTGAAATTTGACCCAAGTGATCAAGAAATTATTTGGTGTTTACTAGAAAAAGTTGCCCAAGGGGGGTGTGACACCTCATCCTTTTAGTACTGAGTTCATCCCTACTATTGAAAAAGGAGGACAGAATCTGTTAACACTCCATCCTAGGAATTTACCAAGTTGGCTGTCAAGAGCTCAAGTTGATATGGCTCTTTGATCACATCTTTCTTTGTAGGTATTAAACAAGATGGAATGTATCTCAACATCTTTCATAGGGAAATTAAAGCTTATAATAGTGGGAGTCAAAAGCATCGAAAGATTCAAAGTGATGATTTTGGTTATGTTGTTGACACAAGACTGGGAGAACAATGCCAGTGATGTTGGATGAAATCCAGAGAGGGTGTAAGAAGATTATGGTTCTTTACATGAGCCCCTCTAAAGGAGGTAAAGCTGAAAAAGCTAATTGCTGATGCATCACCTTGCTGCGGAAGAGGATGAAAGGGAGGATGACTGTGATACCTAAGATCTTTTATCATTAGTTGGAATTTTGAAGATAAAGAAGATGAAAGAGATGGGATTAGATGAAGATTGAACAATACGTAAACACACTCATCTTTTTATTATTGAACTTGATTGCCTTATATAGACAAAATACAAACAACTAAATAGATTTTTCAACCACTAAATCTAATTTATAAGATAAAATTAAATATAATCTAAGACTTATTCTAAGAAAATCTAAGACCTATTCTAAAAGAATTTAAACAACTTCAAATTTGAATTAATTCTCCAACATCAGCAACAAGTCAGAAAGGATGACAAAAATGAAGAGCGTATATCTGAAAGCACTAATGACGTGACCGTAGAAGTGGCCCCTTTAACTACCAATTAGATGACTCCCGATCCTCCCCAAAGTGAAAGACGATACCAAGATGATAACCTGGTTAAAGAACCTACTGATACCAATATCCAGTTCCCTTTCTTCAGGTAACCTTTTCTTTTCTTCTATCTGCTCTGTCGGTCTGTCTGAAGAACTAAAAGCATGTTCTCCTGCTTTTCTTTTCTTTTCTTTTACACCGTAAGAAAATGTGGATTTCTATAGTTCAGAAGTTTGTCGATTGCATTTACATCCCCATAGCGTTTTAACTGCCAGTTAACCATGTTTTACCTTTATTAAGCTAATTTTTTTCGATTCAAGATTTTTTGACGAGTAGAATGTTTGTTTGCTACACCATTTAATAGAATCTGCAATATGCTTACTTCCTTTGAACAAATTCCCTTACCATCTAAAAAGATTGATCTTGCAAAAAGAAAGTACTTAAATCTATAATTATTCCTCTGCAGGCTCTTAAAGCATCCTGTCATGAATTTTATAGAAGATGAGTTTCTATTTGGGTCTGAGATCCAAAATGATAATGAACAACCCAAGAGACAATATCATTATAATCAAGTGAATAAAGCTAATGATGATTGTGATGAGGAATTTCCCTAGTGGTGGGACAGTGAGTAACAGATCTGTCGGATTCACAACTAGTGAAAAGGGCTTTTTCATTATTTGATGAGCTCCTTTGGAGGCAATCCCCAGAAAGGAATGAAAATGGCTGTAGACCTCGTCTTTCTGATTGTATGGCAAGTTAGGACTACCGGATCTAAACAAATATCTTGAGGACTGCCAAAACCTAGTCCTTGATCCAGCAAACATAAAACTCGATACACGTGTGAGTTCAACCTAAGCTTGCTTGTATATTGTGTTTTTAGCTTGTTATTCTTTGACATAAACCAAGCATACTTTCGAGGTTTTGGGGGATAGTTGTTTATGTCTTGCTTACACTGACAGGATTTTGGATCACAGGATAGCTAAATTCATGGGGTGTAAAGACGTCAGACGAATTTAAAATGAATGTACAAGTGTAACATTTTGTGTCTTTGTTCGATCGCCTCAAAATGTATACTTGGTGGTGGATTTGTATTGATGTTCTAATATTGGATGGCTTGAACGGTAACTCATGGTGGCGAATTCCTATGTCCGCAGTCTGTTTTGGAACCACACTTCGGACTAGATTTAAGTTTGTTGTCCGATTTGCCTCCTCAATTTCAGAAGTGTTGTAGTTTATACTTTTTTATGTTTTTATAATCTTAATTTAACGCTTAGATGCCAATGGCTTCCTTTTATGCATCTGGCAAGGCAAGCATTATTTAGACAGTGATAAAGAATCCAATTATCAGCATTCCCAATATTCATGAGGTGCACATTTAAGATTACAAATTGCAATACTGGCTTATTGTGAAAGAAGACACGTTTCCTAGAGTTAATTGCTTCCATCAATCTTGCTAGGACTCAGATGGACGTTAGTGTTTCTTCTTGATTTTGATTTCTCATGCTTTTACTGCACATGATTCAAACGATCATCAATTTGAATATAGATTCAGTTGACCTATCATGAACAGTCAAGGAGAGATGACAAGAGTGGATCAAGCAATTGTTTGGTTCCAGGTTGGCTTACCTGGTATATCTTATGCGCAAGCCAGTGTGACGACTTGTTCTTTGAGCTCACAGTAACTTCCATGTCCAGTGTCGTGTGGACCAGCTCATCATTAGCAGAACTCATGGTATGTCAAAAACTAAAAAATGCCAAAGGTTTAGTGACAAGAGCGAAGAAGTCACAAAGCTTGGAACTTGGAATCGAAGACATTCATTAACTAGTGAACATTATTACAAGGTGGCTTGAAAATGGCTCGAAAGAGACATCTGGGCCAAGAAACTGTTATGTTTTAACAGGTCCCAGGCTATAGTTGCCTCGTTGATGGCCAGCATGATTTGTTGTGGGGAAGCCGAATGGGACTGATACTAGAAACTATCTTTGCTGGCAGATGGGCTCCACGGACCTTTCCTGCCTGAATAGCTCGCGAAACAGGTCCATAGCTATTGCTAAAAGAGTTCTTGAGGTTAAAAGCATTGATCTGCTGTCTCTCTAAACAACAGATAGAGAGAGCCTGATCAACGTCATGGCCATTTTGGCACTTTTCATGCTAATAAGAAAATGACAATTTCAGCTAGGCATTAGCGTCCAGATCTACAATGTTCATGCACTTGAGCTTCATATTTGCTCTAACTCACTAAAACACTGCAGGTTTTGAATGAAGGGCACAGGCCTAATGATATCATGAAATTCTTTAGGATAAAAGTAAAATGAAGAATAGAAGTAGATAAATGATCAAATCAAGAATATATAGTTTCTTCCTGTAAAGAACTTTTGAAAAATCAGTAAAGAACTTGGTTTGGCGTAATTTGGTTCTTCAGATTATTCTTAAACACGGCATAGCATGAACATAAATATATTCATAATCTAAATGTTGATGTGTAGTATCACCCCATTTTGGAGATCAAATCCTTTTTTACCTGTTGCGTCATATAAATAATCATGATTTTTTTCCTAGGTATCGCATACTACACGACTTGAATACACTCCTTCCTAATTTTCTCAATTAATTCTTTGCTATTTAGTGAGTTTGGGTTGCATTTGCTAGTCACACCTGACAGTCCGACGTAATTAGGATTCACTTTTGAGGCAAAAATTTTGCTTGGGTTTCTCGGTATATTGGAGCATGGGTAAGAGGAAGAAGACGCCGCATAAAGGATAGGATATTACTGATGATTGTGTTCTGGGCCTGCAGGTGGCGGGATCCCGAAAGCTTCCTATAAGCGCATAAGACAGTGTAGATAATGAAGTACAGGATATTAGGGCGCATGGTCATTCAACGATAAAAGTGGCTAGTGTGCAAAATATTGCGAAGGGTAGATAGGAAATGAATATGGTTGATGGAGCAAGTAGAGTTGGTGTAATAAGAGTAACATTGCAAGGTAGGCATCTAAGAGTTAAGGGGACTAGGGCACATAAGCATTCGATGATGAAGATGGCAGTGGTGCACAATACTACGGCTTATAGACAGGACAAGGATGTTGGAACTGGTGAGAATAAGATAAGTATACACAAAGAGACGATGTAGGATAGGAATTTAGGTACTGAGAACAATGAAGGTGGGTTACGGAGCAAAACTACAAATGTGGGTACTGGTGGGGTGAACAAAGGTGGAGCTGACAAAAAAAATAGGAGATGAAGAGTCATCCACTTCTGATGAGACTGATAATACAGATGTGGAGAGTGCTAACACTGAAGCTTCGGATTGCCCAGAGAATGAAGAGCCAGCCTTGAAGGTATTCGATAAAATGTCAGACCCAATCTACTCAGGCACTCATGAAATAAAAACCAAGCCCTCGTATGTTAGTTTATTTAGGAACAATAGAGAGTTGAAGCAAGGAATGCAGTTGGAATATTTGCAGGTAGCTGATGAAGTCATCATGGAGGAAGAAGATGTAATACGAATTGAACAAGAATGGGGTTATTGTCTTGTGGGGTGCTTCACGAGGAGATTTCTAGAAATGAAGGCACTCGAAGGATTAATTGCCAAATGGGATGTTCAATGTAAAATCCTACCGCATGATCAAGGATGGATAATTTTCCAATTTGATACAGAAGAAGATCATACTAATGTGGTAGCAGGGGGACCGTATGTGCTTTATGGGAAGACTTTGCTACTTAAATGACTCTCCCAAGGCTTTGCCTTTAATTATCAAGACTTTATGGAAGTTCCTATTTGGCTACAATTCCCTAATGTTCCCTTGGAGTTATGGAATGAGAGAGGGCTGTCGAAACTAGGATCTCGAATTGGAAGACCATTATGCACAGACAAGATTACTAGTAAAAAATCACGTATTGGTTATGTATCAAAGAAGCTGGTGACAAGTTTTGATGTGAAGATTCCTGGGGGTGCCCGATACATACAAATGGTTATTTATGAAACTTTTCCTAGCTACTACTGTTATTGCAACAATTTGGTCACAATCCTTTTGAATGCAATTCCATAGAAAGAACTAAAAAGAAACAGATGAAAGATCCTTGGGGGTACGAAAGATAAACAAAATGCTAACATCATAGACAAAGATGAAATTACTGCAGATGGAGTTTCTATGAATCAGCCCAATCAGGGGGCGGAAGTAGAAGTGCATGAATAAACAAGAGTCCATGCGGGATCAATTAAAGAGGTAAATCCTGATAAAGAGGGGGAACAACAACAACAAAATAAAGGGAGTACTTGCTGGACCCCGCTCCCGGAGCCCAGCCATCGGTGCCACCCCGTTCACGGAGCCCAACTATCCATAAATGGAAATACAACGAAGACCGTTCCCGACCCCCAGGCTGAACCCAGGGTGAGTCATCGAGACAACCGAAAGAAATACAACGCGGAAGCATATTTAACTCAAAGAAGCACAGCATTACAATGTTATGAATTTAATCATCTTCATA
>JANZLC010000200.1:29856545-29878879 GCA_026413385.1 Erythroxylum gracilipes
ATATTAGATTCATAACAAACAAGTGAGATTGAAATACCTTTCTTTATAAGCCAAGCCTTAAATTTGGCACAATCCTTATTTATGTGCCTTTTCTTTTTGCAGAAGCGACACTTAAGATTGAAATCCTTTTTGATCTCAATACAGACCGGTATTTTACCCTTTCTTTTTTGTTTGGCTTGCCCTCTATTCCTTCCTTCTGTTTCCATATGTGCACTTTCACTCAATTTCATTACTAACCTTCCTTCCTCTTGAACACATATGGTCAGAAGTTCATTGATAGACCATTTATCCTTATGTGTGTTATAAGAGATTTTAAAGGGTCCATATTGTGGTGAAAGAGAATTAAGTATGTAATGCACAAGGAAAGACTCGGGGATTTCAACCTCATGAGACCTCAGTTAAGCTGCAATGTCCCTCATTAGCATGATGTGCTCACGCACACCTCTAACACTTGTGAGCTTCATTGATGATAACTTAGCCATTAAGGTGCTAGCTAGGGCCTTATCTGAAGACTCAAATTGTCCATTAATAGCCTTCAATAGATTCCTAACATGATCACACTCTCCAATAGAACCACGAATACTAGGGTGAATTATGGTCTTTATGTACATCATACTGAGGCGATTAGATTGCTCCCAACGTTCATAAAAAGCAATTTTAGCCTGAGTGCTAGTTTCAGTAGGTATAGGCGGTTCATCTTTTCAGATAGCATAGTCAATGTCCATACACCCTAATTGGAGGAGAATCATCTCTTTCCATATTTTATAGTTATCACCATTCAATTCGAGAATATCACATTGAATTTTAGAAAAATTCACAGGTTGAATAACTGCATAAAAATTCAAAATACATGCTTATGTCACTATATTTGTTGAAGCAAAGAAACATGTATCATGTTTTACCAATGTTAAAATCATGCAATCATATTTTATATATGTATCATATAACAATTAAATCTGCTTGTGGGCTAAGCTTTAATTAAAGATTCATACATACTCTTTATGATGAAACTATCAAATTATATTCTTTTTCTTAATACCTGTGGGTAAATTAAGAAAAAGAAAATTTGTTATTCCATTCTAATTAATCATGCAAATATAATAAATCTTCCTGTGGGATAAACTTTGTTATATTTAAATATAATTAATTACAATTTATGTCATTTTACTAGATGTGATCCATAACACATAATATATATTTTTAATTAATCAAAGATGTTGTGGCTAATCTTTAACTAATTAAAATTATATTCATCACATGACACCTCATTTTATGCAAAACTAATGAATCAATATCATATATTTGCATAAAATAAATAAATATACATTATATTTTCAATAAAGCCCTACAAAATATAAGCTTCAGTTCATGGACAAATTCATGTACAACTTTTCCAGACTTCATGGTTGTCAAGACTCATACAACAATAAAAGCAAATAGTGTACCCCATGAAAAGCTTTGTGAGTTACAACAGTTATATTAATGCTATATAACTAAAGGTTGCAATAATGCCTAGGAAAAACAAGGGTTTCTGCATCCTTTCCCAAACAAAGGCCCATGTAAAAAAGTTTTGATATTGTCAAAAGTTTGAATGGAAAGGCATGAAACAATTAAAGCAAACACCAGTTAATGCTTATAACTGTGGGTCCCGTGAAAAGAATGATTTTGTTGGATTTTTGAAGAAAAAGAAAGAAGAATGAGATGGAATAAGATGAAGATTGAACAATACATAAACACACTCATAATTTTATTATTGAACTTGATTGCCTTATATAGACAAAATATCAACAACTGAATAGATTTTTCAGCCACTAAATCTAGCTTATAAGATAAGATTACAGATAATCTAATATTTATTCTAAGATAATCTAAGACCTATTCTAAAGGAATTTAAACAACTTTAAAATTTGAATTAATTCTGAACAGATTTGTCTAGACTTCATGACAAATTGATGGTGTTTTGTGAACCAAAACAACAAGAATGACGGTAGAAAATACTGCTGACACTTCATCATCGTCATCTCCACCAAGATGAAGCACCATAAGTTACATAATTTTTAAAAAGGCCCCATAACACTCGTAGCCTTATCTTTATTTAACAAAGAGCTCCTCCGATAAACAAAAAGAAAATCTCTAGTCAAAAACTCGATAACAAGAAATCAAGTTTAAATGGAGACAAATCATTGTTTATCAACTATCACGTCTTGTTAATCAACCATCACGTCTTCAAAGAAATCAAAGCACAATCATAGAAGTACATCTCTCATATGATCAATATGTGTAACAGAAAACACACCCAATCATGTATATAATTGTAGAAAATTAACTAAATCAAGACAGTGGTAAATTTGGCTCTGATACCAACTGTTAGACATGATAATAATTTATATACATGTCTAATATAGAAAAATGGAAATGCGGAATGTTATTACATACCTCCTGCCATTGATGTTGAGAGATTTTTGACAAATATAAGAGAACTCTTCTAAGCTTTTAACAAATGTAAGAGATGGTGTATACAGATTGATGCTAAGCCTAGGGACTCAAATCTCCTTATATTCCTTATTGTCTTCCATCAAAACAACAAAAAGACATGACGGTTCGCAGTGGAAAGACGTGAGGTTTTAAAATGAACAAACACGACCCATTATAAAGGAAACTAATAGATAACAATATCAATTGTATTATATTATTAAAAATATTTCCATCTTTGTATTTTAACTTTGGTTTGCTTTAAGTTGATAAGTATATAATTCTTCACTACTCATAGTAACAAAGCAGGAGGAACAAGTCGTTACGTTTTAACAATAAAAATTATGGCTATCACAAAGGACGGAGCTACAATGGGGGCAAGTGGGGGCACTTGCCCTCACTGGCTCTAACAAATTTCATGCAAAAAAATTATTATTTTAAGTTTTGCTCTCACAAAAAAATAAAATTTTGTTCTCATTAAAATTATTCCCCCATTAAAAATAAAATTTTGTCCTTATTAAAATTTTCTAGATCGCCCCTGGCTATCACTTGCCAGTTTTCAACAACAAAAAGAGTTGACACTGTCACCCGTAAATTTGTCTCAATAGCAAGCAATCTGTCGATATTAATGATTTCAAAAGAAAAAACAAAAACTTATTTTGGTAGGGGCGTGGAAATTTTTTCTATTTTAATAGTGTCAAAATTAGACGCTAATTTTCTTTGTCTTGTAGTCGTTCAAGTTAGCTATTTTGTAGCAATTAAATCTCAAATGTGAATCTTTTACTAATGTTAGTTATTAAATTACGAAACAGATATATAATAAAAACAAATTACATACGAGGATAAACCTTCTTGATTTAGACGGTAGTTTTGGCTTACAGACAGCTCTATCAACCCGATACATGACCTCCAAGCATGCATTATTCTACATCTTTTATTCACTTTTGGTTTTCCAACAAATCACCGTCGCATTTGATGTGACTAATGTCTTTCCTTTATTATCGTTCGTCCTTTCAATAGTTATTCAACAGGAAGAGCTGGTGGTCCACTAGTGATGCCCATCTTTTCAAAGGTAAGTTTCACGCATAGCAGTGCACCTGGCAACAAGTTTGTCTCTTGGTGGCCATGATTCAGGAGTTAGTGGATGATCTGCAAATTCATGGATCCATGCAGCTAAAGAAGGGAACTTTTGTTGGTCTACGAGTTTTAGACACATAATCTCCTCAAAAATAACAAGGTAATAAGCAAGCCAACCAAGTGCAAGATCTAATAGACCAATTTTCTCCCCACCGAAGAATTTCTTTCCTTTCACAGCTCTTCTTCCAAATGTTTTAGGTTTTCTAAGGACGCAACTATGCCTTCTTCTTGCTCCTTTCCTTGCTTCACAAAAACACCATATACTATTGATGCTAATACCTGCTTCCAAGAAATGAGAAATAATTAACTGGTACGTTAGGTAGTAAAACCAAGCCTACTAATACTACACAGTACAGTTTAGCTCATCTATTTCTAGCTAATCTCTAGCAGGAGTACATTACTTTATCATCACCAAACCTGGCCCAAAAACGAGCCGCGGCTCGCTCATAAGGATCTTCAGGCAAAAACAAGATTATATTGAAGAAGCAAATCACTCTTGTTGGAGAGGTCCTCGTGTACGATATATCATACTCGATACCCTTCAGCCTTAGTGCCATGTTACTCTTAAAGAAAAAGGACTCGGCCACACAGAGAAAATCTTCACCTTCTCTCCCATAATATAACTTGTGTTGGCTCAGCAAGAAAAGACCGTATTATGATGGCTTTTATAAGCAATTCAATTCATTCGATGGTTTTTGTACATTCGTTCAATTTTTCTTTTCAATTCACGTTCTGTACTTTGAACAGCCATTCTATGAGAATTTGCATTCTATAATGAACAAAGACACGTATATTAGCTTCAAACTATGGAACATATATCTTGTTTATCTTATATCGGTTGACTTTGAAAGCGATATAGAAGGGAGTTGAATAGATCGATGAAACTTTTTCGCAAAATTCTACACAAAAACAACAAATTAATACACACAAAACAATCAAACAAATTAAATAAAGAGTATAGGGAAGAAAGGCAAACACTGTTTTTAATATAGGTTCGGTGCTAAGACCTATGTCCTTTACCTAAGCTCCCACTTAGGATTTGGCAAACTACTTTACTGCACACTTTTTAGTTCAGTGTGAACTTTTACAACACACTTGATTTCCGGCTCAAGCAACACCTAACAATTCGATTTGATTTTCGGCAAAAATTCAACCACACCAGTAATTTTCCTCTAATCACTCAACTCACAATAACAATAATTGAAATTGAAAATTGACAAAGCTCAGCACAACTAGATAGAATTGAATAAGCTAAAAGCAATTTTGAGAGCTATAACATGATGAACAATAATCAGTATGCTTTGCTATGACTACACTCTCGATTCTTTGATGTTGCTCCTTTTATTTGCATGCTCCAGAGGATTATAGATGTTGTAAATCTTCTTCTAGCCATTGTTGATACTTATAGACGTTGTAGAATAATTTTTAATCCGTTTGATATCAATTGACTTCGTCGGATTATGTTCAGCTGCCTGATAGTCGACTAGTTGAGGTGTGTAAGTCGACTAGGACCAACGATTTTATGAAAATTTCATCTACGCTCCACAATCAGTCGACTAGTGTGATGTTAGTCGACTTGTACAATTATCCAACTTACAGATCTCTTCTTTTTAGTCGACTTGCAATGTTCTGGTCAACTTGATTAAGCCCCACTTAACAGATATGTTAATTCTCAGTCGACTTGTAATGTTCTGGTCGACTTGTGCCAACTCCAACGGATATATTTCAGATAAACTTTGATCTTCTTATTTGTTGAGATACAAATTTGAAATCTTTATCCATAATCTTCACGATAATCATCTTGTGCACGTTGTCTATCTTTTGATCATAGTCATTGTCTATCTCTTGAACGTTGGAGATTATTATTATCTTGATTTGAATAAATCCTTTAATTGAATAGCAGTCGAAAATATCTGAAATAATTTCTTAACCAATTATATACATTTTATTATTATCAAAACATAAAGGGATTTTATTTGTCAACCACCATTGGTCCAACATCACCTAGTCTGGAAAATTAGTCCACGTGTTGTCAGTTATGATTGCACAAACATTATAATTAAGTGGAATATGACTCCACCATTGGACTACATTAGGCAGTGGAATTAATAGACCATGACCCTCCAATTATCAAATCAAAAGTGAGCTTTTTTTTCCTATTGCCAACTCTACATTTCACTCCTGACTCCGTAATTTCCTTAACTCACATCAAATTGTTGAGGAAAAAAGACTAAGAGTCTTTAGGGGAAATGGACAACAATGATTTTCCTTTTAGTATGTAAGAGTGAAGCCACTTGGTTCATAAAGAATCATCATTGCATAAAATATGTCTGATTTTTTTCAGCATTGTTATCTTGTTGGTGGTGGCAATAGGAATTATCCCTAGGCCGCCCTCCTTCTTAGACTTATAAACCTCATCCCATATAACTTTTATTAACCTTCCTTTAGAGTTATGCTTTCCCCGTAAGAACCTCCTAAATAAGGTTTTAATTATCTTCACTACTCCTTTAGCTAAAAACATACTAGTAGACCAATAAACTTGCAAGGAATTGAACACTGGTTCAATGAGCTCAAGTCTACCCATAAAAGATAAGAACCTATTTGTCTAATAGTTTAATCTCTATTGTATTATTTCCACCAAAGGGAAACATTTAGAAAATTGAATTCTTCTTGTAGTGATAGGCAGTCCTAAATAACACAAAAGATATTGTTTTCTTTCTATAGAAGATATTGCAGCTAACTCAACTGTCAATCCATCTACCCTATTGAACTATACAAAATGACTTTTTGCTAGGTTGATTTCTAAACTTGACATTTCTCCATATTGCTTTAGAGAGGACATCAAAATTTGAATAGAAGATGGATATGCCTTGCAAAAAAGTAACAAGTTGTCAACAAAGTAGAGATTGATTAGAGATACCTTCTTACATTTACTGTGGAACTTGAAACCCTTTTCCTTATCCACATTATACTTCACTAATAAAGTTAGCACCTCTATATAAAGGATGAACAAGTAGGAAGATATAGGATCACCTTGTCGAAGTCTTCTCTCTCCTTTGAATAATCTAGTTGGTATACCATTCACTAACACCAAATAGGAAGAGGTGGTTATATATGCCTCTATCTATTTAATGAATATACAAAAGAATCTCATCACCTCCATCACCATAAGAATAAAACTCCATTTCACATAATCAAAGGCCTTTTTTAATCAATTTTAAAAGCACAATTTGGAAGAAAAAAATTCTCCTTTGGTACCCCTTAATGAGCTCGTAGACAATGGAAATTTTGTCACCTATCATCCTTCCTTGCATGAATGCATTTTGGTTATTACTAACTAATGTCCTTATAACTGCCTTGAGTCTATTTGTTATACTTTTAAAGATTACCTTATAAAGAAAATTAAAACAAGCAATAGACTTGAACTTACCAAAGGAATTTGGGTTATTGGTCTTAGGAATTAGGCAGAGGAAGGTTTTATTAATCTCATTCAACAATACCCTAGCAGAGACGAATTCACTCACAACTTGTTTCAACATCATTCCAATCTCACCCCAAGCTTTCTGAAAGAAAACTCCATTTAGGCCATCTGGACCTAAGGCTTTACTAGGATTAATTTGGCAGATAACTCCTTCAATCTCAGCATCTTAGATAGGCCTAGCTAAATTAAGAGCCTTTTCTTAAGATAACTTCTTTGAAATGAAAGATTTTAGCAAGTGTGTAGTGACTAAAGTCCTAGTAGATTGTCCATAAAATCTACCAAAATATTTCCCTACCTTTTCAAAGATTGGATCCTACTAGTTGATTAATTTACCATTCGCAGCTTGGATGACAGAAATTCTATTGTTGTTCTTTCTCCCCATTAAGGAGTTGAAGAAGAACTTAAAGAATTTTTCAACTTCGTACAGTTATTTACCCTTTACTATTTGCTTTATCAGACTTTTATGATTCTGTACAGCCAAGAGATAATGGTTAACTTTCTCTTTCTCTAGTGAAAAAAGTCAAGGTTCCCTAGGATTATTGGAAAGTTTCCCTTGAATGATAATGAGGTCACTCTTAGATGTTTCAATAGATTCAGTAGTAAAGTTTCCCCTTGTAGCAATTAATTTTTTCAATTGTTCCTTGATTGCTTTAAACCTCTGAACATATATATTCCTGATTGAATAGCCTTTTGAAAGCCTTCCATATTTGCCAAAAAAATTGTTAAATCTTAAATGAAATTTAGTTTTCTGTTTGAGAAATATACCCTCTATATTGGTAGGAGAATGGTCAAAGAAGAGAGGATCTATAAAAGAGGCAGAACTTATAGGAAATTGATGTAACCAACTCTAATTAACTAGCACCTGATCTAACTTTTTCCTTATAGACCAGTCCCTAGCTTGCTTATTGCTCCAAGTAAATATGTGACCCTAATATTTGAGATCAGTGAGCTTATAGTCTCCACACAATCCTTAAAATCTGATGTGAATTTCTCATGAGAGCATTTCCTTCAGCTTAAGTTCTATATAGAGTAGAGTTAAAATTTCCACTGATAACCCAAGGGCCAACTACTTTATGCTAGAAATCTACCAAACTCTTCCATAACTCCTTCCTTTGGAAGGCATAATTAGAGCCATATACAACAAAAGAGAAAAGAGAAGATATGCAGATCCTCAACTTTGAAATGATATTCATCATCTGCATTTTCACTTCCAAGACATCTACTTCCATAAATTTAGGATTAAAACCAATAATTATTCTTCCCAAAGCATGCTTTTGGTGATTAGTAACGAATTTCCAACTTTTACCCAATTTATTCAACTTCATAATATTATTGAACTTAATCTTGGTTTCTAAAGAGCAATTAAACATGCCTTTTTTTAATAAACAAAATCCCTCAAATCTAAAAGCTTATTTGAGCAGCTAATACCTTGAACATTCCATGTAAACCAAGTCATTAAGAAGATGTGGTAGATTTGGAGCCTTTCTTTCTGCCCTTACCTACTCTCCTTGTTACCACAGTCTCAAAAGAAATACCTGCATCATCTCCCATTATTGATGAGGAGGGGATGTTTAGAGATTCACTTAGCATGGAAGGGGAGTTTAATTGCTCTGGGGCCTCTATTTTTTCCCCATTAGTAGCTTGAGTATCCATCTGAAACTTGGGATCTGTAGTGGGTGAAGTTACCACTTGTGCATCACTCACGGGTTCAATGTGGACTTCTTGCACAATCGCTTGAGAAGATTCCTTTTGAGTACTTTGCAGACGTACATGTTCATCCAATCTCATAAGCTCCTCGTAATCTCCTCTTAGGAATTTCTTACTCGTTGATATCAACCTTTACCTTTGAGATTTCAAAGATGGATTATATTGATAATTAACATAGACATTGTCTTCAAACAAAGGGCCATTTGCTTCCAATCTCATAACTGGTATACTTTTTGGCAGATTTTGGATTGATTAAACATTAATACATAGCCTTGCATAACCAGCTCTTTTTCTTTGTGCAATATTTTCATCCATACAAAGAGGAATGCTAAGGTAGCTTGCTATCATGCTAAGGCCTTTGGTAGTCCAATATTTAAGTGGGACATTATGCAAATATACCTATAAGGGAACAACTTGGTGTTTAATGGAAACAACTTGGATCCCTGATCTCCACGGCTATAGAAATAAAAGCTTATTCAGGATATGCCAAGGACCCTCCTCCACCACTTTCGTAGCTACATCTTTGGATGAGAAGGTAAATAGCAACATGTTTTCTTCTATTATAAGCATTTCATGTAAACCTCTATTTTTCCACATAGCTTGTGCCCATTTTTGAATAGTTGAAAATATAGGTCTTCTATCCCAAAAGAAGCCAATCAATAAAGCTTCCCATGTTTTTACACCAGCCTAGAGGAAATCCAACTCAAGGGAAAACACAATCTGCCATCCTCCTCTTTCGAAGGGCAGTAATCTAAGGTACAGCCCTGCCGCTCCTCTATAACTTATTTTTAGCTTTTCCTAACTCATGGATGAACTGCAAGAGCAACTTAAGGAGGAAGACAGGAGCCTTCTACATCCTTTAAGGGCAAAGGAGCTACTAACATGTTTGAAGATCAGAAGACATGGTTTGGTAAAAAGCAAAGGGTCTAGGCAGCTTGTGTAGAAGATAGTAGCCATAATTATAAAAGGGGAAAAATAGGAAGGAAAGGAAATGGAAAGGAAATGAAGGAAAGACCAAATTGCCCTTAGAAGAGAGAAAAGGAAGTGTGAAACAAAACCTAGATTTGAGGAAAGAAAGTTGAATGGAGCAAGTTTAGAAAAAAGAAAAGATGAGTGTAGGGGGAAGGGAGGAAAGAAAGCTGAAAGGAGGTAGTTTAATGAAATGAAAAAGATGAGTAGAGGTGGAAGGAAGGAAACAAAGCTGAATGGAGATATTTTAGTGAAATGAAAAGAAAAGTGGAGGTGGAAAGAAGCTAGTCGGGTGAAAGGTGATGCATTGCACCTGTATTCATCTTCCAAGTGTGAAGAGTGGAGGTTGTAGTAGCCGAAGTTCTCTCAGAGGAGTTCTCTTAAAGAATAATGATAACTAGTAGTATGTTAGTAGGAATTTGAGCATTATGTCATATTCTCTTTTTGGTACTGTTATTATTGTGGAGTCTTGAAATTATACTCATCTTTAATGTTTATTTTAAAAGTTTGATCTTTTCACTTATTCAAGATTTTGTAAAATTTTTATGTCAATACATGTGGATAGACTTTATTTTAGAGAAGCTAATTTTTTAAATAAACTTAATTTAGTACTATGTCAAAATGAAGTGTGATTGACAAAACTCTTTTGTCCTTAATTAAAAAGTTAAACTTGAGTTAATGTTGTAGAAAGGAAAATCTATGATCTAAAAAAGCACATATCTTTAAGGTTGTAAATACACTTAATACTAATTACAACCATAAACTTTCGGAAATATTTAATTGAAGTAAAAGATGTTTTCAGAAATTATTACCTTAAACTCGGGGAAACTCTTCAGCCAATAATTCAGTACAAATAGGAGAATCGGAATGAAGCATGTTATGACCTGATAATTGGAGTGTTGTAAGCCCTTTAAATTTACTCCCAAACTATGCTAAATCTTCTTCCTTGCTAATGCTAACGTGAGTTGCTTGATTAATGGAGGAGATTGGTATTATTGCAAGAGAAGTTCATAATTCTTTCAAAAATACTTTCCACCGTACCCCTCTAAATCCTCTTCGAGAACATAAAGTATTATAGTTGAGGCATTCTTTAGGTAATTTTACTAATAAATCTTGCATGAACTTGCTTAAAATTTCAGCTCCAAAGGTAAGGTGAAAACTTTTGATCTAGAACAAGATACTCTCTCCAAAAATTTCCTTCATTCTCTGACTTGCATTGAAAGGGAGATTCAGTACTATGAATCTCTCAAAAGATCCTCTCTTCCTCTTCATAATCTCAATTGCAGATTATGCCTAGAAGCTAATGAATCTAATGATCATTCATTCTTTGATTGTTTATTCTCTACTATGGTATAGAAGAATATTCTGAAGACAAGCAATTTGAACTATCATATTACAAAATGGAGAAATACTCTTAAATGGTTACCAGCTTAATTCGAAAGGACAAGGATGATGGCAAATTTTTTGAACTAGCTTTAGGCAACTCAATTTGTAGCATACGTTAAGAAAGGAATTAATGTGTACATTCAAGAACCAATATACTTCTCCAGAACTGGCGAGTGAAAAAGAGCATCATTCGAACCATGGAGCTAGTAACAACAAGAGGATCAGCTTTGTCACTTAGTCGAGATATGAAGATGAGATGAAATTTGTAATGTCTAATTACTTGGCTGCGACATTATAAGAAAATAATGAATTCAAATAGGATATGATGTAAGTTGGTAAAATAGTTTTTTAATAATTCCCACGAATATTGTTGGCTATTGGAGTTGCGCTTGTAATGGTCAAAGAATGACTTTGGCTCACAGTGTCTGGCATTTGCTCGAGATGAAGACGGGACATATGAGTCGTGCCCATCAGCCGATCCCTACGAACAAAACCAATCCAAAAGGTACGAAGGCACTGATCGCTAGCAACACGCGTAGTGGCATGCACGATGATTTGCCTCGTCAATAATTTTATGGGGAGTTCAAGCTTGCTGTGATGGATATTTTTACCTAGGAAATAAGGAAATGGAGACAGCGAACACTATATGGCATGTACGAAAAGAGCTCAAGTTTGTAGTGATGAATATATTTACCCCGACAATTAGGAAATGGAGAGTCGGGCAGATATGAAAAGAGCTTTACGATGACTTGAGCTGAATAAGTATTTTCTTGTGCTTTCGTGTAATGTTTATTTGATAAATAAAATGACATATTTTAATCAAATATTCATTATTCTCTAAGTATTTTGAGAAATTAAAACTAAGGTGTCAAATATTTGTTAATAACCAAAGCCTTTAGAATTATTATTTAAAGAAAATAAATTTAAAATGTCAAAAAAGAAATCTAACAAAGCCGGAAGCTACTGGATGTGGTCCGTGGTTTTGATTAGTTCAGCGACTGAGGTGTACGCATTGCTTCACAACACCATGTGCTGTTTTGCGTTTAATGGATTGAAAATAAAGATAACACTAACATGCGGGCTTTACGCATTGCTTTGCTAGTGTGATATATGCGGTCTTAGTAGATGCGTATTTTTCTCAAAAGTCGATTGATAAGAGAGTGTCGGTCATCTTTTCAACTTATTGATTAGAAATCAGATGCAACTGAAGAAAATATTAAAACGTGAAATCATTTCACCTCTCCACCTGCAGCATTTGGTTGCCAAAAGTCCAAATGAGGCCTTTCTTACGTCTTCTTTTTTTCTTTTTCCTTTTTTTGGTTGAGAAATAATCCACACTCAAAATGGCTCTTTACAAAGAACTCTAAGCCCTCGTACCCAAACAAAAATCAAGTATCTATAAGCCAATAAACCATTAAGGTTAACGAAGGCCCTTAGGTTAGGGGGGTAGAAATATAATAGAGAATAGAGAAGCCATGACCACGTATTTATAGATAAGTGCATTGACTTGTTGGACCATTTGGAGCTATGAAGTTGTTGGTCAGTGGAGCAAATGGACAAATAGGCCGTTGAAGTTCCGAGTCAAAAATTCCACGATAAAAGCAAAGTCCTTGTGCAGCGTCATTTTCCAAGACTTGCTTGGAGTGAGCAATTCGTGTCTAAGTCTTTGACATACCTGATGGTTGACTTGTACGCATATTGCCATTAGTGTAGACGTAGCTAAAAGCGGATTATCCTTTCCTTGGGACGTTAAGTCAAGGCTAAATTTGTCATTATTGACAGTGCACGTTTCTTCTTTTTCTTTTTAACCATTTACACAATTGCAGGGCATATCCTGTAATTTAATTCTGAAATACACAAAATTTGCATCTTTCAATTTAATGCTAAGCTTCCTTCGTAATAGCCAGCCAACAAAACTAACAAGAGAACCTCAACACAATATAGTATTTATTATTCGAAGGCAATATAAAATACATAGATGTCTTCAATCGAAGATTGAATAATAAAACTTAATAGAGAAAATTTATAGTTCATAAACAGAAAACTTAAATCACAAAAATATTCTTAATCCGTATCAAGTCACGTTCTATAAATTGAATGATTATTATTATTATGACATTTACGTTCGATTTGCATAAATAAAAAATTGCCAAAATTATTGTAGCCAAAATAATTTTAATATATTCAAGATAAATACCATTTAAAGAGTGCGGGGGATTTGCAAAATCATCAAATATTGCAAGTCACGGCCTTCACCACTCACCAGAAAATTCGAAACCTGGACAGGACGTCTTGTCTATTCGTCCAGGCCACTTGTTTGATGGAATCAGATGTGTTTGATGATAGAAAGCTCCATATAGGGTTAGTCGACCCCAGCCAGGCTCGACATTCCCCCCTCACTTTCTAAGAATCTGTAGCCATCAGTTTCAATTTCATTTACTTAAGGCTTTAAGTACCTTCGTCCGTCCTTGCACACTCTTCAAAAGGACGAGTTTGAGTATCTTCTGTATACCAAAACATGCTATGCTATTGCTATCACTCAATTAGCTTGGTGCTAATTTCAAGTATATAATAATTTATTAATCCCATATTTTATATAAATTATTTAATCAATCACTAATTTATATTATATTTTTAATATTATATTAACAATTACTTACTTATCAATTCCATCATACGATAAATTGTTAATTTTAGTTTTGATAACTATTGTTCACTATGTTCAAGTATCTTTTTGTTATAGGTGCAGCAAATATAACTTTTCTGTAATGAGAACTTTCCCTGAAAGAATCTTTCAACTTTCTCCAGAAGAAATGTCTTAGCCTTTGTAGTTCAAAGGCCTGGGTGGAAAGGCAAGTAATCTTGAAACAAATTCTACCAATCTTAATGCAAAGGCAAGCAATCAAATCATAGTTTCAAAGCACTAAAAAGGAATCTTTTCTAAAAAAATGCCCTTCCAAATAGCCGAATTCTTTTCTCTGTAGTGAAAAAGTAAAGAAGCCTTTGAGTTTATACAACAGGATGCTCCTTTAGAAACTCAGAAGATGAATTTCAGGTAGTAATTTATAGAAGATTGCACGTAAATAGCATATTGCTCGAACTGACAACAATTAGTGGGCAACTATAGATACATCATAGATCTATTTAATCAACCAGTGCAAGCCTTTATATATACCATCTCACCCCATGGCTTGTGCAACAGATTGAAGTTAATTAGCAAGGGAAATAATAACTATCTGAATCCATTTACTTCCACTCTTTGTTTTCGCAATCCTTGCATACCATATCTTGCCTATCACTTACAGAGGAAAATTAAGGTGAGTAACCGAGCATTAAAAAGAATTCTTTGTCTTGTTGTTCATGTACAATTGTCTTCAGCTTTTCGTTTAACTATAATTTAACATGAAATGACCCATCATCTTTTTGATGATCATCAGGTAATTTTTCAGAAATGAAACTTTCCATGTCCATGTGCCAACAATCACCTCATTTGATCAATATTCCTACTGGCAGACTCAAAATGGATATGTTATGTCGAAGATGGCAAAAGGAGAGGATTGTGATCGTAATGGGAGCGACAGGAACTGGGAAGTCCCGTCTCTCCATCGACCTTGCCACCCAGTTTCCGGCAGAAATCATAAATTCTGATAAAATGCAAGTTTACAAGGGACTAGACACTGTCACAAATAAAATTACTGAAGAAGAGAAGTCAGGAATTCCTCACCATTTGTTAGGCGTAGTAAATCCTTATGTTGATTTTACAGCAACAAATTTCTGCCATCTGGCTTCACTGGCCATTGAATCGATTTGCACGCGACGGTTGCTTCCAATCATCGTTGGAGGCTCCAATTCATACATTGAAGCTTTGGTCGATGATGAAGACTTCATATTCAGATCGAAATACGATTGTTGCTTCCTTTGGGTAGATGTGTCAATGCCTGTGCTGCACGGGTTCGTGTCGAAAAGAGTTGATCAAATGGTTGAGAAAGGGATGGTTGATGAGGTTAGGAAGATTTTTGATCCAGAAGCAGATTATTCCAGAGGAATCAGGAGATCAATTGGTGTTCCTGAGCTGGATAGGTACTTGAAATGTGAAGCAGTCCTTGAGGAAGAAAACTGTGCTAAGTTGCTTCATGAAGCAGTATGTGACATCAAAAGTAACAGCTGCCATTTAGCTTGTCGTCAGCTGGAGAAAATTCATCGACTTAGAAACCTGAAGGGTTGGAACATCCATCGGATTGATGCAACAGAAGTGTTCTGTAAGCGTGGAAAGGAAGCGGATGAGGCATGGAAGAAGCTTGTGGTCCGACCAAGCGTTTCCATTGTGGGACAGTTTCTTGACAATGGTGCCCCTGCTAAGATCCCAACTGCTGTAGCCGAAACTTACTTTGCACAATGTCTTGCTTAATTATTATTATCCACAAACTTGTCTTGTTCAAGGTTTTGTGATACCAATAATAGTTAATAAACCTTACTCCTCATTTTTGAATAATTTTGTATCAACCAAAGGTCTTATCCAAGGGAAAGAACCTCAAATAAAAGCAATTAGGTGGCATTAACTGAAGTTGTAACAAATATGCAAATTAATATGGACCAAGATCACCATTGGTCGATCTTGATTTCTGCGCGGTTTGATCTATGTATTAGTTCAGAGATTTCCACCTTTCCGTTAATGATTGATATTAAATAGTTAACCAATACTCCCTTCATTTATAATAAGTGTCGTTTTAGAAATATACACGCTTATTAAGAAATCTAATGAAATTATAGATATACCCTTATTAATACTCCCATGAAATATTAAGATGAAAGATAAATTACTTTGAAATTGTGATCTGTGTAATTAAGATGTGAGAGAAATTAAAGGCTAATTTTGGAAGTAAAATTATAAACATGCATGCAAAGTCAAGAATGACACTTATTTTGAATAATTAAAATATATCTAAAACAACACTTATTATGAATCAGAGGGAGTATTATACTTCCTTTTAGTAACATGATATATATCATCAATAAAATAAAAGTCTTACAATTTTGGTGAGAATGGCATTCATATTAAAGCAGATCAAGGTCTACACAATCTCAAAACGTGTTACAATTTTGGTGAGTATGCAATTCATGTTAAAGCAAATCAAAATCTACTTAGCCACATTGCACATGTATCCACAAATACTTTGAATAAACGATGGACATTAACATAATTTTGAATTACATTTACATTAGATGTAATTACAAAAATTACAGACAATATTACTAGCAATTGCTATGACAATTATTACCATAACTATAATATTGTGTCCTTAAATATAATTATAGTTAGGATCAGCAATTATAAAATTTAGTTCGTGTGTTAGTATAATCTACACAGAAAGTTATGTAAAACCTTGGATGAAGTCAATTTCCAAGACATAGGGATAGAGTTGCAGTATGTACGGGGAGGCAACTGCAGAACTAACTGGTTCTAGGGGTGTAAAGTTAGAGAGCAACTAGTATAACCTGAGCAAATTGGCGGCTACGATCCAAAGCCAAAAATAAAAAAATAAAAAATCACTTATTTGTACAAAAACACTTTTTTTTTTTTGGCTCACATAAGAAAGAAAAAAAAAAAGGTACCGTCCTAACTAATGCAGTATCTGTGATACAAAAATCTGTGAGTATCATGTTACATGTGGGCTCATACTAAAGTCGGAGGCTCCGAAAGGAAATGTAGGCCAGGACTAACAAATGCTGCAGGGAAGGCCAGACTATCTTTTGTCTTCTCAGTACACATAGTACAGAAGCTGCACCTTCCAAAGTTGACGTAGGAAGCTCCTGATACCTACCACCAAAACATACTGATCAGTTCCTGAGCGATGAGAAATAGAGAGCTACACCTCCCAAGGTTGACTTAAGAGACTCCTGACACCTGCTACCAAAACATAGTGATCAGTTCGTGAGTGATGAGAAATAGAGAGAATATTGATCTCCTCGAAGGAGATGACTTCAAGAAACAGCATTGACTTTAATATATTTATTCCTGGGACCCAACTTCTTTCTTGGGTTCTGTTCAAAGTGGTAAGCCGGCTTGGTTCCTCCAACGTGGCTGGTCGTTCACCGGAAAAGAAAGAATAGAACTGATTGACACACACAGATAAGGAAGGCCCTAATTCTGCTGACAACTGTTATGGTATACATAAATGCCTTTTAATAGACATGGAATTAACTAGAAATTGTGATGACAAGGTCAGTTCAAGCATCAAACGCTTGGACAGTTAGACGGTAGTGCCCTGAACTAGGCTGTTCAGTTTGGAAGTTTCTTGGCAGCTTTTGATTCAACTAGTTGCATGGCTCTAACAAGCTTCTTTAGAAACTGATTATTTGATATGGAACTTCTTTTTCTATTAATTTAAACCTTTAAAAGGTTCTTTTCCCATATATGATAAGGAACTCAAGCAGATCCAATTAGAACAAGGCTCACTGGAGACACAAAGTAAAGAGTACGGACGGCAAATAGAGTTGATCTGTTCTAATCAAGAATCATTCACTTTCATGCCACTCGATTCCAGCTATATAGTATGATATCTCCATACGCGTAAATGGCCTGGAATGAAATTCCTTAGGACCTACACAAAAAGCAAGGTAAAAATGAAGATTAAAAGGTTGAAGTATCTCTAGCCAATTTGGCTTTTTTGAAGTTAAAATTCCTTTGTACGGAATCTTACTACTACTTTTCCTCTCTTTTTAACTTAATCATGGTGGATAAGGAGAAAAAAAGGTATTCTCAACGGGTATGGATAGATTCTGCGACTCCACAAGCACAGATATAAAGAGGTTCTTATATATATACTATGATGTTGTGTGGTGGGTTTTAGTTTCAATGGGGAACTTCTAAAGCTGGCAAGAGAATGAGAAATGGAAGGTACATAACAAGACTTGACGAGGAACGTGGAATAAACTTTTGTTTCCATCAGTCACTGTCTCAAGTTTTCTTTTAAATTATCTTCGTATAATTGGGGCTGCTTTGCTTGTCATTTTTAATGGACTGGGGACGATATTCGCATAAAGATTTAAGTAGGCATGTTGGAGCCGTGTAGTTAAGTTAGGCTGTAAATGTAATCAAAGCAGTGTTTAATTGATTTTTACCAAAGACAGGCCATGCAAGAGCTAAGCTAATGCAGACTAAGGGGAAATGGCTATAAATGCACTGCAATTGAAAACTAATTTCGCTTTTTTTAATTAGCCACCATCTCTTAAATTCTTCAACTATCTATCGCTTCTGTTAAAACAAGCGGTGGTGTGCTCAGCTGGACTTATAATTTTTTTTTTTTGAAAATTGTAACATAAATAAATTAAGTAAAAAAAAGGGTTTATGTATAAAGGTAAACAAAAAGTCACAGGCGGCTCTCAACAGAGAAAACAAAGAAGCCACAGACGGCTCTCAAAAGAAAAAGCCACAGGCGGCTCGCAAAACAGAACAAAGCCACAGACGGCTCACAAAAAGAAAACAAAAGAACTAAGTAAAAAGCCTCCAGATATGCCGCTGAAGAGCAGGTATCTGAAGACGAGTCTCAAGGTCGAGAAGTTGGGAACGGATAAGCTTAGTGATGTCCTCAATGATGTCGTGGGGAGATCGATGTCGTCGACTGAAGATGCGGTGATTCCTCTCATACCAAAGAAAGTAGACAGTGGCTGAGAGGACTAACCGTGAAATGAGGTGGCGGTAATCCTTGCGCCGGCATAGATGAGCGCAAGCCCACTGAAGAAGGGAAGCCCAAGAGGTCGAAGGCCAAGCAGTGTGGGTCTTCGGCGAAAGGGAACCCCAGACCGCGGCAGAAAAGTAGCACTGAAAGAAGAGGTGATCATGGGTCTCCGTAGAAGTACCACACAGTACACAGGTCGAAGCGGTCAGGACGTCGAAGAACTGAAGCCGATCTATGGTCCGGAGCCGTTCCTGGGATGCCAACCATAGGATGAATGAGTGTCGTGGGATGTGCCCGGGGAACCACAACAAATGGTGAATCGGGTCCACTGGGCGTCGGGCGCGAAGAAGGTGCCAGGCAGAGTCGACAGAGAAGACTCCTGATGAGTGACCTCTCCAAACCCAACTATCGGACTGAGGATAACATAATTGATATTAAGTGATGTTATATTTATCTCACAAGTAACAGGTTACAACTAATAAACAATGACAAGAAGATAATATTCTATTTTTTATTTCTTATTTGGGCAGCTTGAAGCATGCTAAAGTGTTCTTACTTGGACTTGGAAGTAAATAAAATTTGGTCTTTCTTGCATTTTGTCATAATGGTTATGCTAATTCTTATTCATTTTCCTCATACACAGAATTGCCTTTGAGGCTAAACTCCCCTCTATTCAGCTTACAGCACTAGAGAATATGCATTACAGCCACATGATAGGATTTGATAATGTTGACGAGGCTAGGTAAAGTTTCTTTACGATGATAAGCATTTTGACTGAGAGCAATACTAACTCAGTAAGATTGCGACTTAGTTTTCTTGGCATAAACAGTAGTTTATTTGTTAAATTCTGGTTCTCTTTTTTAGGAGTTTGCAACTTGAAATTGCTTCCTAAGATAGGCAGCTTCTGAAAGGAAATTACCTACTTTTTACTTTAAGTTTGTTGAACATGATTCTGTTAGAAATATATTAGTTCTTGGATTGGAAAATGCTAGTGTCAAGGTCTTATATAAGCTTCATATAACAATACATATCTGAAACTATGTTTTTACACCATGGAGCAGTTTGCTTGCCTTGAAAAAATTAAGCTGGGAAATTTTCACATTGAACTGAAGTAGAACTTTGAAATCCTCATAACCCTATTATTTTCTTAATGCTGTAAAGATGTAATATAGACTGCAGAACCTTTAGGGCAAGTTTGATTTTTCGTACAACACCTATTCAGTGAACCATAATTCCTTTGTTTGTTTTACTGTCAAGTTCATATTTATATGCAACTTAATAAGTTTCTTTTGATCCATGTTTGACAGGATGGGTTCAAAAGCGCTTGATGTCGAGATAAAATTTCCTAGTTGGAGAATCAATAACTTCATATTTTGTGATCACATCTGACTGTGAATTGCAAGATATATCTATAACTCCGTTGCTAAATGCCCTGCAGATACACAAACCATTTGCGATGCTTGACTTATCTCATAATTTGTTAGGTAGGTTTTCTTTTGTCTTCATCAGTTAAATGATTCGCAAAAAGCAGTGCATTTACTACCAAATGCATGTTAACAATTCTTCTAGGCAGAATGCTATTATATGTCATTCTCATTGTATTATGTTTAATAAGTTGTGAATGCCTTCTTTGACTAACAGTAGTTGCCAACTGCTTATGCTTAGGAAATGGAACGATGAAGAATCTTCAACAATTCCTCATATCAGGCCAAAAATATGATGATTTGACCCTAGATTTGCATTGCAATCGATTTAGTCCATCAGCTCTATTTCAAGTTTGTTACTTACTCCAAAACTTTCCGAAATTCTGCACGCAGAATCACAAGGATTACTCTCTTTTAGGTCCAATTTTCATAGAAAAGATATCTCCTTTACGTTTTGTACTCTTATAAATGCTTTGCTTGAAGCAAATTTTACGAATCATGATCCCTGCTTTCTATCTTTCCTCTTTCACTTGACTGATTTTCAGTAGTTGAATCCCATCTTGATCATATCTTGAAAGAGTCCCACTTCAATCCAACTAAATTCAATTAACAAATAATGTCCAAAAGTAAATAATATGATATATTATAACATATATCTTAACATCTCATAGAGAAGGAAGCAGTCCTTCTCTATGAGATGGAAGAGAAAGAACTGGCTCTTCATGTTTCTTTAACATTAATATTCAGAAGATAATAGGACTTATAAAAGAAGGAAGATGATTAAATTAGTACATACGAACAAGTATGGAATGATGCTGCGAGTTGCAATACTTTTATGAATATACCTAGCCACATTCTTTTTGTCTTTGTTATTACTTCATCTATTAAATAGTTAAACAAGATATATTATAAAGCTTAATTTGTAAAAGTATAATCATTCATCCATTCATTGTCATAAATAAATGTGCTGAGGAGATATCTTAGATGCATATGTGCCTTTGCACATATAAGTATACATTATCCTATGCGTCTGATTACCTGATTGGTATATATTATGTTATGTTTCTGTTCACGACCTATGAGATGCGTATATGTGCGGTTTGTTTGTGAAGATTGACCGGAACTAATATCTCGAGTAATCACATTTTATGTAAAATGATAAATAAAGCCAAGTTTTTTTTTACCTTTAAATTTATAATATAAATTGTTGGTCAAGAAAGTCAGACACAAAAAAACAATAATTTCTTAATTTTTAATTATGAAATTATTTAATTTAGATATATATATTACAAATGATATCATTAATATTTCTACTTTTCTTTTTTAAAATTTTAAAATTACTTACTATAAATATTGAAAAAGGATGAAATCCTTTCAAAAACAAATGTGGAAGATGATCAATTATGCAATGTGAGGTTACGCTGGAATTTATGTATAGATTAGTGTAAATGGCATAGATAAAAGTACGAAGTAGTGCAACTGACAATGATATCCATTTTTAGTCATGAATGTCATGAATAGGCTAGTCTCTCGTAATTCTAGCATGCAAGGTAAAGCATATTCATTACGTCTGTCACAATCATTATTTTTAATGAACTAACTGAAAATTCATGCATGTTATTATTATATATTTTTTCCGATTTGTTCAATTTTTCTTGCTTTATGTTAATCCTTTTTTTTTTGAATGGTGTTAATCCATTTATTTATATCTTTGTAGATACTTTTGTTTATGAATTATTTTCCAAGTGATTAATACAACAAGACGCATGAAAAAGTCTTTGCTTATAGACATTTTTGCTTATGAATTATTTTCAAAGTGATCATAAATGGTATGATGTGCTTTAATTGAAAAATAATAAAGTCTACCCTTATCGTGCTTTTTTCTCTAATTCTTAAATTTTCTTTTATTTTGTTTTGTGTCACCAACACAAAAATAAAGATTGTTTCTCATAAATTATATATGAATTACTGATTATATAATTATCTTTGAATAAATTATATAAAAAATTAATTAATTTAATTTTTTGAACCCTAAGTTCTCTCTTACAATAAATTCCTAATCTTCTTTGTCCTATCAGT
>JANZLC010000200.1:29891297-29901384 GCA_026413385.1 Erythroxylum gracilipes
ATCAATTCATTTTATCTTATTGTTCTCATCTCCTCTGCTAACTCTTCTTTTATTGTTTATGTTCTAAAATTTCAACACTCATTACTAGTGGAGATAAACAAGTATTTGGAAGTATTTGGAGGGAGAGCTGATTTTATATATGAAATTAAACCATTAAATCTTGTTGAAGCCCTCCAACTTTCCGCGAAGGGTGCCTTCAAGCAAAAATATCCAAAAGATGATTATGCGTCCTTGTTAAATTCAATTGTGAAATATGCACAAGACAATCCTTTAGTTTTTAAGGTTTTAGATTCCAGCCTAATTGGAAAAATCATAATGAGCAGAGAATGCATTGAATCAATTGTCAAAAGTTCACAATAAGGATATCTAGCAAGTGCTGTAAATTAGTTACAATGGCTCAATTAGGGTGGAGAAGGACGGTCTTTAATTTCTTAACTTTGCATGTTTCTTCAAATCTGAAAGTAAATGTGGCGAAGAAAGTACTTCAAATTTGAGTTGAATTAGATTGGATGGTTTGAATTCGAGCCCAACGTAAAGCCTCATGACCTCAGGTTAAAGTAGGTCAGGCCGAGACGGGACTAAAATACAATCTCTATTACTTGGATGAAGGATAAGATTTTTAACGACATGCCCTTGTCCCATGCCAATGACGACACGCTCTCTGTTCACTTGTCATGGCATTTGTCGTCTTGAAACTTGAAAGGGTCATCTTACGCTTTGAAAGGATAATATTGAAAAACAAACAAAAAAGTGAGATAGTAATATAAAAGCGGAACGTCAGATGTAGTAAGATAAAAGTCCAAGACAAAGAGGAAAGACAAGGTAGAGAAAGAAAATGGCTTGTAATTGTCATCTACTTTTCGAAGAAAGTTCCCGGAAGATTCACAATCAACAAAAAAAAAGCTTTCTTAAGACGACTTCAATGTCTTCGATAATGCATATAAGCTTATGAACGGCCATTTTCTATTATTAGATATCTTCCACTCCCTTCATTCAACAATAATGGCTTCTTCTTCTTCTTCTTCTTCTTCTTCTTCTTCGGCCACTCCTCGATTGAAGTACGATGTCTTCTTGAACTTCAGGGGTGAAGACACTCGTCGTAATTTCACCAGCCATCTCTATGCTACTTTGCGCCAAAAGGATCTCCAAACCTTCTTTGACGACGAGGAACTCAAAAGAGGAGAAGAAATTTCTCGGTCACTTCCCCAGGCAATCCAAGATTCCACTGTTGCTGTCCTTGTTTTCTCAAAAGACTATGCATCTTCTAGTTGGTGCCTTGATGAGCTTGTAGAGATTATCGACTGTCACCGAACTCATGGACATATTGTCATACCTGTCTTTTACGAGGTAGATCCATCTCATTTAAGGAAACAATCCCATGATGTTGCAGCAGCTTTTTTTAAACACCAGCAAAATCTCAAGAATGCACACAAGATTCCAAGGTGGAGGGATGCCTTGACCACTGCTGCCAATCTATCTGGGTTTAATTCTAAGGAGTTCAGGTATGTTTTAGGTTGTATGGTCAATCCAAGTAAAGGATTCTTTTGCTTTTCATTCATTTAAATTGTGTTTTCATAATTTACAGGAGTGATCATATGCTTATTAACAAAATTGTTGAGGAAATTTTAGAAAAACTGAACCAATCGATGACATGTGATGATTTTGAACACTTGGTTGGAATGGACTCGCGCATTGAGGAAATAAAAAGGATATTTACTATTAACCCATTGGAGATTCGTATTTTAGGAATTTGGGGGATGGGCGGTGTTGGTAAAACTACTACAGCTGAAGTCATATATAAAATGATGTCCAATCAATTTCAAGGTTATTGCTTTGTACATAACGTGAGGCAACAAGCAGAAGCAGGTGGTATCAAGAAATTACAAGAAGAACTCATTTCAAAAGCATTGGGTGAAAAAGATTCAATAAAATATACATTGAGTGCTGGTCCTGGACCATTTCTTATAAAAAGACTTGGTCGCAAGAAGATGTTAATTGTTCTTGATGATGTGAATGATCCGCTACAAATAGAGTCTTTGATTGGAGATCCATGTTGGTTTGGTTCAGGAAGTATGATTCTCATAACTAGTAGAGATAAGCAAGTATTTGGAAGAAGGGCTGATTTTATATATGAAGTTAAACCATTAAATTATGTTGAAGCCCTCCAACTTTTCAATAAGAGTGCCTTCAAGCAAATATATCCAAAAGATGACTATGCATTCTTGTCAAATTCACTTGTTAGATATGCACAAGGCAATCCTTTGGCTTTGAAGGTTTTAGGCTCCTCTTTAGTTGGGAAAAAGCAAATAGAGTGGGAAAGTACAATCAATCAATTGTCAAAAGTTCCAAATAAGGATATTATGTATGTGTTACAAATTAGTTACAATAGCCTAAGTAGGGTGGAGAAGGATGTCTTTCTTGATATTGCATGTTTTTTCAAACATGCTGGTGAAATATATGTTGACGAAGATATTTTGAGGAAAATATACAAAAGCATGGGGTTCAATCTAGATATGATATTAAGTGTTCTTATAGACAAGTGCCTTGTTACTTCTTCAAAAAACATGTTGAAAATCCATGATATGTTACAAGATATGGGAAAAGAAATCGTTCGTCAAGAAGCTAAGTTTCTGAACCAACGTAGCAGATTATGGGATCCTGAAGATGTTTATCAATTATTTACGGAAAATAAGGTAAGATATTTAAAAATTACTATCAATTATTAATAATCTTTTATAATTTCTGATGTATTGAGAGACATTATTTATTACCATAATAACTTATGTACATATTTCGAATGTCTTTTGTTAGGAGGCTGAAGCTGTGAAAAGCATTGTTTTAGACTCATCTAAAATAAGAGATGAATTTAAATCCCCAAGTGTTCATGAAGATGCCCAATCTTAGATTTCTCAATTTCTATGGAGAAAGTAATCTACATTTCTCTCAAGGTCTTGATTATCTTCCTAATACGTTAAGGTACCTTAGGTGGGATAAATATCCGTTACAATCTTTTCCACCTAATTTCCACCCAGAGAATCTTGTGGTTCTTAAATTATTTAACAGCAACATCAAACAATTTTGGAACAACGCCAAGGTATGAAAATTATATAATAAACAACTTAATTTACTATAATAAAAGCTGAAAATATTGCTAGATTGGATTAATTAATTCTTTTGTTATTTTTGTTAATTACAGGAAAATTCAGTGATGCCTCAACTTAAATACAACATGTCGAGTATGATTGTTAATGGTTTCTGGAGATTGGCCAAGTTAACATCCCTAATTTTAGTAAAGAACAAAAGCATAACTGATCTTCCCAACAGTAGAAGTGGATTTCTAGAAGCTCTTGAAGCCTTCGTGGTTGCTCAAATTTGAATACATTTCCAGAAATTTCAAGCAATATAAAGAAGCTATATTTAAGTGAGACTACTATAAAACAGGTACCTTCGTCATCAGTTGAACTCCTAAGCAAATTGGAGTCCTTATGGATGTTAGATTGTAGAGAGCTTGAAAACCTTCCAAGCAACTTTTTTAGCAAGTTAACATCTCTTAAAGCTCTTTATCTGGGTGGATGCTTACGCTTTAAGGCGCTTCCTGAAATCTTAGAGCTAAGGATAATCTGAGGGGTCTTTTATTAGGTAAGACAGCTATAAAGAAGTTGCCATCGTCTATCCACAATCTCAAAGGGCTCACGCATTTAACGATTATGTATTGTTGGGAAGACCACCATATATTGGGTTCCTCGATGGAAGGCATGCCTTTGTTAGAATATTTAAGCTTTTCCGATCGTAATTTGACGGAATTGCCTGAGGACTTAAGCTTTCTATCTTCAGTAAAATCTCTAAATTTGAGTCGCAATGATTTTGAGAAATTCCCTGCTATCATCAAACTACTTTCACAATTGAAAACGCTTTATATATACAACTGCAGAAGGCTTCTATCCTTACCAGAACTTCCATCAAGTGTCTCAGAATTATGGGCCAATGGTTGTAGATCCCTAAAACAAATATGGACCCTTAAACAACAAGAACGTCCCTATATGTTCTATTTACATAATTGCTTCATGTTGGATGAAGATGAATGTCAGGCAGTAGTCTGAGGAATTATATAAGAACTCAAATGCAAAAATCATTGGTATGTAACTCTTTATCTTTTCCTCTTTCTTTATCTGGCTCCGTATAATTATTAATTTGAATAGAAATTTCTACTGTTCAGGCGAATTTTGTCATGATCTATCCAGGAAGTAGAATACCAAAGTGGGTCAATTATCAAAGCATGAGTGATTCCATTCGAATCCACCTTTCTTCTCATTGGTTCAATCATCTTTTTCTGGGATTTGCTTTCTATCTGTGCCATGAAAATGTGGAGTATGATGATGCAAGAATTCGTTTTCTTAGATATGATTGCTGTATTGGAGACAGACACCATTTTTGGTCCTCTTATCTAACATATGGTCCACATCAGGCTGTAGATAAAGAACATATATTAGTCTTCATCAATAAAGAGCTTTGTGCATGGGTACGTGGACAGGGTAACTTTAAAGAGGATGTAGCCTTTTTTAAGTTCAGCTTGTCTAACTATACAATCAATAAGTGTGGGATCATTCCACTGTACACCCAAGAAAATCAGGAAAAATTCTGTCACACATTCAACTTTCCTACTCCAACGTCCATGGTGAAAATAGAAGAAGTTGAAAGAAATGAAGCCCCTGCTTCAAAGTTCAATGCTCCCACTAAGTGGAACAGAGGAGACTTCGTCGATTACTTCACATGTGCGTATGTATTTTCTTTCCAACATTCTTTTCATTTCATTAGTTCCAACTTATGTCATTTTCATACCTCTAAATCATTGGTTTATATTTCTGGCAACATGAAAAAACTTCATTGAATCAATCTTTTAACTTCTTGTTTTCACATTTACATCTATTGTATTGAAAAACACAATCAAATGGTAGTCCTAAACAAGCATATCAGCTTTAAACAACCATAATTTTTTATTCGGATAATAGTTTTGATACATACTATATATCAATAAGAACGCTTTCTGAGCCTGATGACATGTGAAACTTTGATTTAATCTGATCTTTTCAAGTAGAAGTTTTTGTTTTACTGTATCAGATTATGTTATTATGATTGAGTATAATAATAATTGCTTAGTCTCACATATTATTGATGTAAGATCTTCAAGGTTGATGGTACATATGAAGACAAAACAATCACTTGGGCTTCCTGCAAATTTTTCTTTCAAAGTTGTAAATATCGTAGAATATGTAATGAATTTCTTATTTCACTCAGCAACTTTACACTGTCAAGAGAGTATGAATATATACAAGTGTAATGGCTATATCTGTACAATATCTATACGGTTACAACAGAAATAACAAAGGTACAGAGAGGAGATTCCTTCTAGAATGTTGTATGTTAGTCTGTTGGGCCTGTTGTTGGATGGGCTGAGGGACTGGTGGAAGAGACTACCGAATTAGCTCTTACAAAAGTATCATCTCCAACTTCTCTAAAAATAGTGAAAAGCTGATTCCATGCATGACTTGTAGTTATGCTTGTGAATCTATTCATTTTCTCGTTCAAAGTCAATACTCCTCTAACCATCAGGTGCTGGTTACGTTGAATATGTTACTCACTCTTAGAGCCTTTTCCTTTGACTTGTCAAATGATTTCATGTTATGCTGTAACTCTCTTGTTTTCGCGTTTCGTTTATGATCTTGCTGACTAACTAGTACGAAAAATTCAACAAGTTGCAGGTGTACACAACGGCAGATGGTGTGACTACAGTGGCTTTAGAACACCAATTACTTGTAGACTTAGCTAGGGATGGCAAAGGTATGGGAATAGGCGACCTGATGTCTATCATCTTTCCTAGTCTTAGACCAACAAAGATTCTGTCAAATACCTATGGATGCTTTACATGCAGTTATTTTCTTGAGCTACACTATAACTCCATATATCCTGAAGGAGGTAAACATAATGGGACTTAATACTTTTCAAATCAGTTTTGAAATGAATGAGATAGATATTTGCCTCGTAGCATGTCCTGAAGCCTGAAATCTTTGTTTTCTCTCATATTATGAGCTTTGCATATGTTGTAAGCGAATGTAGTTCCAAACTGTTAGAAACTTGGTATTGTTTCTGTGTTGTTTTTTAACTGATGATGCTTAAAGCATGGATTTGATTGTTGCAGAAATGGAAATTGCAAGAAAATTAAAGAAGACACAAGGTTTACTTGGTTCGATAGCACAAAACTATCTACGTCCAAGGATCAATCACATACCGGATTTTTCACTAATATCAAGAGAAGAAGAATACAAGAGATTGGGTATACATAAACAATTGCAAGAGTTCTCTCAAACTCTCTAATACCCTCAGTATGTACTCTAGCACTCTCTGTTTTTCTCTCTTGAATCACAGAATTGTAAGCAAAGGAAATAACTTGTAATTTTGTGTTGTTATTTATTGAAGCTTGAGGCTTGTCTATTTATAAGTGTTGTCAATGTTTCCTTTCGGTTTAGTCTGAACCAGTATATGTATATTGCATGTGTCATGCACGTACCCCTTTTAAACTTTGTTTATCAGATTTTCAACTTGTATTTGTTGAGATGCTACGTTTTGCTAGAATGAATACATCTGCGTTTTGGTTATGCTTTTGACGACTCCACATGACCCTCACATGTTTATTACTCAGTTTGAGCTTAAGTCTTCATTCTTCTTCGAGCTCTCCAGAGCTCTTCCTTGTAAGCTTCAGACATTTCCTTCTCTTATTTCTTCTTTGATCCCTCATCTGTGTCCTTGATCTGAAGCGATTATGTGTGGATTTATGGAGAATTCATGTGTTTCTTCACATTCTTCCCTCCATCTTTATGAATCCTCACTCAACCCTTCAATTCATGATCAATTTGAAAAGCCCGAAACCCTAATTTTTTTTCTTTTTTTTTTCTTGTTGTTGTGAGATCGACGGGTAAGCCCCTTTTTCATTTCAAGGTGCTTCATTTATCTGTAGAAACTCTCTACAGAAAATGATTTTCTTTATTGGAACTACTTTTGTCCCAAAATCTGATGGATTGTTTTCATCTTTTATCTTTTTCAGGTTAACCTCTCTAGCGTTGACCTTGTCTCCGATGAAGTGAAGTCGAACGTTTATGTGCTTCGACCTCTCATGCAGAACCGGATCCTTGCTCAGGTAAATTGCACTTTGACTGTCGGTGTGAATATTTGCTTATGTAATATGAACCTCGATTTTTGTTAATAGTGCTTTAAGCCATATTAGCTCCTTTAGGCCTTTTGTGATAGCATAGTATTTAGCTTCTGTTGTGGATAATGACACCACTAATTGTTGTTGTACTTTCCAGTTTACTGTGTTGCCTGAAATTGTGAAATAGTATGCTGATAGTGATTTGCATGTGTCCTTATCTGCTGCATAGTCTGCATCTACATAGCCATTTATGCTTGTATGTTTAAGGGCTTTTAGGTTAGGTTTATTAAAACATAGACCATGATTTAGGGTCCCCTTCAAGTATCTAAGTACTATCTTAAAACCCAACCAATGCTCTAGACCTAGATTAGACATGAATCTGCTAAGTAGGCTGATTGCATGTGCTAAGTCAGGTCTAGTACAAATCATAATATACATTATACAACCTATACATACATCATAAGGATATTTCTACATGTGTTCCCTTTCTGCTTCTGTTGTTGGACTCTTAGCAGTTGTCAGCTATAAGTGTGTGGCAATTGGAGTAGGACTAGGTTTAGAATCTACCATATTGAACTTAGATAGGACTTTCCTTATATAGTCCCTTTGTATCAACCATAGTTTCCCTTCTGCTTCATTCCTTATGATCTGCATTCCCAATAGCTTCTTAGCTCTCCCCAGGTCTTTCATATCAAAGTTCTTCTTCAGAGCATTCTTCACTTCTTGAATTTTCTTCACTAACTTTCCTGTGATGATTACATCATCAACATATACTAGCATATAGACCATTACCTCTTTCTCTAGGTCCTTGTAGTATAGGCAGTAGTCATAAACACTTCTTTTGAACCTTAGTTCTGTCACTACTTCATAGAATTCCTTATTCCATTGTCTAGGAGCTTGCTTTAGACCATATAGTGACTTTTCTAGCAAGCAAACATGATCTAGTTTCTCCTTCTGTATGAAGCCTGTGGGTTGCTTCATAAAGATAGTTTCTTCTAGCCTTCCATATAGGAAGACTGTCTTTACATCCATCTGATGTATTTCCCAATCATTCAAAGTTGCTAGGGTAAGTATTATCCTTACTGTTTTAAACTTGACCACTGGGGAGAAGATTTCCTTGTAATCTAGTCCTTCTCTCTGCCTAAAGCCTTTTGCAACTAGTCTTGCCTTGTAGGTCTTAGGATCAGCTTTTGTCACTCCATCCTTGAGCTTGAATATCCACTTACATTTAATCACCTTAGCATTGGGTGGCTTGGGAACTAGCTTCCAAGTCTCATTCTTCATTAGAGAAGAGTATTCACGTAGGCAAGCCTCCTTCCACTGATCCGCATCAGTCCTCTCCATAGCCTCCTCATAGGTTTCTGGTGCTCCTGATTCAATTGATTCTGTAGCCAAGCAGGCATATTCAACTAGGTTAGTCTCAAAATACCTTCTATTTGGTATTACCTGCCTTGGTTCTCTATCTCTAACTAGTTAATAGTCTTGTAGAGGAGTTTGGGCTTCTGTTGTTCCTTCTTCTTGTTGTGTTCCCTCCTGAGAGTTGGAATTTGGGTCCAATGTTTCTTCTGCTACTTCTGTAGTCTGTTCAGCAGCTATTTCTCCTCTTTCATATGTGGAGGGTGGGACATGGAAAGGAGTCAAACTATTGTTTGAACCCCACTGCTGTAGGATATTTTCTTGAATATGCATTCCTCCATCTTTATTCTTCGGCAGTGGGAATTCAGATTCCCTAAACACCACATCTCTACTTATTTGAGTTTTGTGAGCTCCTGGCTATAGGATTAGGACCTTATACCCTTTTGTACCTTCAGGATATCCTAGAAACACTCCTTTTATGGCTCTAGGTTCTAACTTCCCTTCAGTTTGGTGGATGTAAGCACTGCATCCAAAAGGTCTCAAGTTAGTCAAATTAGGTTTAATACCAGTTCATACCTCTTCAGGAATCTTATACTCATTTGCGGATGTAGGCAGTTTGTTTATGAAGTATGCTGCAGTTTTGATGGCTTCCCCCATAATGCTTAGGATAGTCCTGAGGATAGTAGCATGCATCTTGTCTTCTCTAGAAGGGTTTTGTTCAGTCTCTCAACTACTCCATTCTGTTGAGGAGTAGCTTTGACTATTATGTGTCTTTGAATTCCCTTTTCTTCACAGTAATCATCAAACTCCTTGTTGCAGAACTCCAAGCAATTGTCTATCCTTAAACACTTCAGCTTCTTTCCTGTTTGATTCTCCATCAAGGTGTGCCACTTCACAAAAGCTTCTAGTGCTTCATCCTTAGACTTTAGGAGATAGATCCAGCATTTTCTGGATCTGTCATCAATAATTGACATGAAATATCTCTTACCTCCTATGGTTTGAGTATGTGCTGGTCCCCATAGGTCACTATGAGCATATTCCAAGCTACTGGTGGCCCTCCTTGCATTCTTTGGGAAAGGGGTTCTGTAATGTTTCCCTAGGATACATCCTTCACAGAACTTAAATCCTTTTTACAGTAGCATTAGGTAGCAGCCCTTGTTGCTCTAGGTGCTTGAGACTCTTATTCCCTGCATGTCAAAGTCTTGCATGCCATAGAATTGTTGAGTTCAACTCCTTCTCCTCTACTGTTAGTTTTATTTCTATAGTTCCTACAACATAGTATAGGCCCCCTCTCTCAATTGCCCTTATAACAACCTTACCTTCCTTGATGATTTCTCTCAAACCATCCTTAGATCTTATCTTATATCCCTGCTTGTCAAAAGCATTTTCGGATAGAAGATTTCTTCTAATTCCAAGGACATATCTCACATTGCTCAATGTTCTCCTCTTTCTGATGGGTGTCGAATCCACCAAAAATAAATCCCAAACACCAAACGAAAATAAATTGCGCACAGTGGTAAATGGGGT
>JANZLC010000200.1:29957856-29973510 GCA_026413385.1 Erythroxylum gracilipes
AATTTATGAGGCAAATTCTGGTTGATAGAAGGTTGAGCCTAGAGTCTCTTAGATCCTTTTTCAAGGTATCAAATGAGTATTATGCAATAATCCTAGTCTACTATCGTATCCTAGAAATCAAGCATAACCCATTACCCAACGAGTTCATCTCAACTTCTGTGTAAATGAAAAAATGCCGAGGGTTATTCATTTTTCCCTGGTCCAGTGTGCCTGCTGCTTCTGAATCTCATTTGCCTCTCTCTCTCATGCCACCTTCTATTGTCATTTTCTCTTGTCCTCAGCAGCGTTTGCATGCCTCTGTCTTCTCCAGTCAGCGTGCTTCTATCGTTTGGTGGAGGTAAGTCATTCAACATTTGTGCTCTGTGATGAATGTCGTGTTCACTGTGTTTGTATTTTCAGAGAAAATACACGACAGTTTAATCTGGTTTTTAGAGCGTTTTGTCGTTTGTTTTGATTATCTTTGTTGCATTTGGCTTTACATTATGTTATAGTACGCTGATGAAGGAAAAAGAAATGATTTCCTTAAGTGATTTGGGATAAATCTGGCATGCCTTTGAAGTGTTCAACGAAAGTACAGAGTGGTTTATGGATAAAGTTTGATAACTAAGCACGTTAATTATATAGTTTGAACATAGGGACTTAGTTATCTTGATCCAATTTAACTTGATCAATAGACCATTTAGCATATTGGTTTTTATAGGAATCAATTTTCTTAGATGAGAAACAATTACAAGATGATCTTGGATGAAGGAATGATGGTGATGATGACATTCCCCTAAATGATGATGAATTTTTGTTAAATAAAAGTTGGGAGCAATATGATTTAAGTAGATATGTCAGTAGGATGAAACATCATGTTTTTCTCTTTACTTATACTGTCACTAATTTAAAAGTGTAATATAACTATGAAAATTGTAAGTATCTTTTATCTAAGAGGTTGACTTTAATTTTGACTTATTTATGTCCATAAACTCTCGATGAAGTGGTACTTTTTTGTTACATGACACTTTTTTGTTAAAAATCATAACATTTCAAGTACTTCATGTTATTCTTAGTTTTGTAATTGTATGAAAATTACATGAAATTTTCCTTAATACTAATTTAAGCATTGTTTTTAGACACTTGACATGAGTAAGATTTATCCATACGAGTAATACATTAAAAAATTACTCACTTTACTAATTAGTATTGTTTTAATTAATAGGAACAAAGAGATAGTTGTTATGCCAAATTTATGTTATTATGATTCTTTTAAACTAAAATCAAGAAAAATTCATCCTTCAACCCCAATTTTATTAAAAAAAATCTCTTTGAAAACTACATATAAAGGTAAACAAAAAGTTATTTGTAAACTAATATGAACATATTTGTTTGATATTTTTTTAACAATCAATAAATGGATACTCTATAGTAACTCATCAACAAATAACTCTACTAAATACAAAATAGTATTGTTTATTTCACATGAGTAACAAAAATATAGAAAAGCACAAAGTTTGTATGCCTCTTATACTAAGAGATGATAATCAAATATTATAAACATTTATCACAAGCATTTTAAATAATAGATAAGGCATGTCCAACCATTTGTTAAATTAAATGTTTTGATATCAAAATAAAAAATGAAATATTCCCCTTTATGTTAATAAAAGTATCTTATTGAATTTCATCACTTCATTTATTAGTCCATTTTTAAATTTATTAAATTAAAAGTATAAAATATGTATACATATCTTACTATTTTTTAATGCTTATCTATATTTGCTTGAAAATTTCTTATCCTCTTCACCTTTTTAATACTTATTCTAATTTGTATATTTCACCTTTTAAACTTATCTTCTAGCATTAATTTGGATCTTTTTTTTTTCAAAATTCATAACTTTAGATCCTTATGGTTTTAAATCCAAGTTTATGTTGATTATACTCTAAAAGATAGGACTAGCAAGGTTAAAAGCAAAGAAAGTTAAGTGTGGAAGATGAGATGTGTTAGTAGTGCAAGAAATATAAGAAAAGAAGATGAGATGTGTTGGTAGTGCAAAAATATTTATAAGTTCATTTTGTTTATAACAATTTTTTAAAAAAATTCAATTTGAAGTTGTCATATTGGTTATTATGGTACTTTGAAGTTCAAATTTCTTATTATGAAATTTTATGTTGGAATTTCAATTTGCTTGTTATGGAATTTAAAGTTAGATATTAAAGTTAGATAATATTTTGTAGGCTCTGTTTTGTGTTGAAGAGCGTCCATAATCATCTGAGGTCCTCCTTCTTTGTAGTTTGCGGTTATTCGTCCATCCATGTAAGTCGTCCAACTAATGTCTCCAATATGTTTTGCTTAACTAATAGGAGTATTTGTGACAAAAAAAATTATGATTGCAAATGAGGTATTGTTTTTATATTGTTGTTTGCAATATTCTAAGTATCATTGATGATAATATAAATATGAGTATCATTGATGATAATATAAAGTTATGATTTAACAGTCTAAGTATTGCATTTAATACGGGTATTTTTGCAACATTGAGGCATAATAAACCCTTAGGATGGTGTATAGGTTGGAAACTGGTGATGTACCTCTGATGAGAGCTATAGGTGAAAATTTTCATGAGCCTAGGAGCGACAACGAGGACTCCCTTTCTCAATTCACAGGTATAAACAACGCCACGTGCTTTAGACTTTCTTGACTTTCGAACTTTGCCAACGAACTTAAATTCGAAACACTCTAATTAGTAGTAACTTAAAGTTGATGTAACAATTGAACGAGGATTTCATTTAATATTGGTATTTTTGAAACATTGAGACATAATAAACCTGTAGAATGGTATATAGGTTGAAAACCAGTTATGCAGCTCTAATGAGGCTTATAGGTGAAAATTTTCACGAGCCAAGGAGCGACAGTGAGAACTCCCTTTCTCGATTCACAGGTATAAGCAACACCACATGCCTTAATTAATAGTAACCTTTATTGTAACTTAAGATTGAATGAGAAATGCAATAAATAATTCAATTATCTTCTTTTATTGTATAGCTATATGGATAAAAGTTAGATGCCTCATTGGAAATGGTCCATTAAATATGTAGAAGGAGTTAAGAGTTTTATGCAATTTATACAACATCAAATGGGTGATGAATGTCGTATTCGTTGTCCTTACATCGATTGCTTAAATGTCAACTTTCAAAGTCAAGATGTGATATATAATCACTTGCTAATCCTAGGCATAGATAAATTCTATAGTCCATGGCTTTATTATGGAAAACGTAAGGAAGCAAGTTGTAGTAGAAGTGGTGGTACAAATTATGATGATAGTAACAATAATTATGTAGATGATTGTACTGTTAATGATGATGGTGATGATGGGATTGACGAGATGATAGATGATTATGGGAATTATATGGAGACTATGAATGAAACAGGTATGCCTAACATAATTGGTAGTATTATAGAAAATAATTTTGAGAAGTTATTGAAAGTTGCTCAAGAAGAATTATATCCAAAGTGATCAAATTTCTCACAACTATCTTTTGTTGTCAAGTTGTTGCATTTGAAGGTCTATAATAAATGGAGGAACAAGTCTTTTGACATGTTAATTGACTTACTAAATGATGCATTACCTGTTGGACACAAATTGTCTAAATCTTACTATGATGCAAAGAAATTGTTAAGGGACCTTGGATTGGGATATATCTCAATTCATGCTTGTAAGTATGATTGTGTTCTATTTTGGAAGGAAAGTAAAGATATTAAAGAGTGTCCAATTTGTGGTACATCAAGGTGGCAAGTGGATGATGGGAGAGGGAAAAAGATGCCGAATAAAATCCTACGATAAGAATACTTCCGTATTAAACCATGGCTACAAAGACTTTTTATGTAAACAAAACAACCATAGATATGAGGTGGCATAAAGAGAAACGCATTGCTGATAACATTATACATCATCCAGTAGACTCAATGGCATGGAAAGAATTTGATAGAAAGTTTCCATGGTTTGCATAAGATTGTCGTAATGTTCAACTTAGATTGGCCTTTGATGCATTTAATCCTTTCTATAATATGAGTACATCATACAGTATGTGGCCAGTAATTCTAGTCCCATACAATTTACCTCTATAGAAGTGTATAAAGGAGGCTTTTATGTTATTGTCTTTGCTTATTCCATGACCTATTGCTCCTGGTAAGGATATCGATGTATACATGCAACCATTAATTGATGACTTAAACGATATATGGGAATTTGGATTACAAACTTTTGATTTTATTGAAGGTCAAACATTTATAATGCATGCCATTGTTTTGTGAACTATAAATGATTTCCCAACTTATGGGAATTTGTTTGGGTAGAGCATTAAAGGGTATATGGCTTCTCGGGAGTGTAACCATCAAACTTGTTCAATGAGGCTTGAAAGTAAAATATGTTATACAGGTCATCATTGTTATTTGGAACATGGGCATAGATGGCGAAGAAGTAAATTGTTTAATATTACATAAAATTGCTTTAAATTGGATTCTTAAACATCAATATGAATTGCAAAATTATATGAAAATCATATAAAGTTATATATTTAACATCAATATTTACTCCAATTCATAAAACTTAAGACCTTCAACTGAATTCCTTATGAGAGTTTCATAAATTTTTATTTAATAAAATAAATATGACATCTTTTATGCATCACCTATAATGTCAGACTATACTATTAAATAATGATATACAATTATCAATTATCTTTTGAGAAATAATGTCACATTAAATAATAATATTTTTGGCAATTAATAAAATTATACTTTATTTATGAACAATTATATTATATATATTTGATCAATAATATTAGCTGGAAAACATAGTTGAATAGTAATATGACATTACCTTAAAAATTGATAATTTTCTTATCAAATTACAAAATAAAATATTAAAAACTTATTTGTCCATTTATTAAATAAAAATTTAACTTAAATTACTGCAAAAAAAAATATTACAGAGAAAACTATAATAAGAGAATATTGTTTAATTAATTTTCTTTATCCATCCCTAATATCTTTTGCTTTAACATCTTTTTTCCATTTAGTTTTTTTGGATGACTGAAAAAATAGCTACTTTTTTGTTATAAGAAAATAAAGACTTCAGTCTTGTTAAACATTAATCCTAGATTAATTAAATAACAAAGCAAGATTACAATATTAGATAAAGAAAAGAATAGAATACTTATGATATAATAAGACAATAAATTAGTGTCAATTAGTTCTAACTCAAATTATTCCCACCTTGTCTACTAAGGTTAGTAGAATTAATTTGTTCTTTTGAATTAGAAAAATTAAAAGGTAAAGACAAGAAGAAGAAGAAATATCTTACCTATAAAGTAATCTTCGCAATGGTTGGATTGAAGTCTGAATACAAAATTATATTAAAAAAATTTCAAGATCGAACCTTAATAGAATAATTAAATTTAGTTAAATTTAGTTGGACTTGTTAATTTCAGATCAACTTGACTTGTATCTGAGTTATTTGTTAAAATTAACTAGATGTAAAAAAAACAGTTAAGTTAAAATCAAAGATTAGCCAAATATGAAATTCAAATTTAAGGTTGACAAGGTGTTTGACTATGATCTAAAAAATTTTATTTGGGCCTGAGTTTGACCTACGGCCCAATTGAGACAAAGTTCTAGGCTTGAGCTCCATTAAATTTGATTAAATATTATTTTTATAATTTTTAAAAACTCAAAACAATAAAATTTTACTCACACAATAACATAATTTCACTTTAAAATTTAAAGTTTCGAATCAAGCTAGGCAGTTTAAGTTTGAGTTCAGTCTGAAACATGAAACTTAAAAATCAAACCTGGTCCAAATCCCGATCAATTTTTATACTTAGGCTATGTTTGGTTATGGGTTTTATAATGGAATGGAATATTATTCCACCGTTTGGGAAGAAGTTTTATAATAGAATGGAATAGAATGAGATTGAAGAGGAAAGTTTCATATTACATCTCATTCCATCATAAATAGTGAAAATGAAAAACCTCCGATTTGAGGGGTTTAGGATGAAATACAAAATGATAAACAACTTTACACTACATTACATTATAAACCCTTCATTCAAACAACATTTCACTATATTACATTATGAACTCTTCCATCTCTCTCAAATAACAATTTTCTAATATTACATCCATTTACGTTTCATTTTATTATAAATCATTCTATTCCATTCTATTACAGATAGTCATTTGGGCTCTTAAATCCTTCCACATTGAGTTAACTGCTGTGGGATTTCTCTCCCATTACGCAGTAATCAAGTTGGACTTGGTATGTTTTAGTCTGAGATAGATTTCACCGAGAGACTGATAAGTAGGCAACAAGTGCTTCTCAGGCAAGTACTTTATGGATACTTCGTAGTCAATTCGCAACCACCTTAGAGCCTCCACGTACTCTCCTTTATTCTTCAATATGTCCCCAAAAATAAGCAATTTTTCCTGCCAAACTGGTTTGTTTATTGGGCCTTATGCTCAATGTTCTTGGACTAGTTCTTGGACCCTTACGAGCAGACCTAACCACTAAACAGCATCTAAAATCAAAATTTGACTGTAAAGTTGGTATCTTAATCACTTTCTATAGTAAATTCACTCATTTTACTTGGATCCCGTCTTGTTTCTGTCCTGTCGTCCATTCGCCCTTCTCCGTTAGATCTTTATGGAGGTGCAATCTTATAACGACCCTCTTCTTCTAGTTTTCAACTATTTAGGTTTTTTTTTTCTACAATCTTCTAGTTAAACGGACCTTTACGGGTCATTTACAAAAACTTGAAATTTTGACCTTCTAGACATCAAAATCTCTTTTCATGGTCTTCACAGAAGTTGTAGATCTCAAAGTCTTGTTTAAAATCATACCTAAATCATCTTAATCTGAGTTATACATAAAAAGTTATGCCTCTTGCACCAAAGTATGTTCAATTGCTTTTTATGATTTCCAGATTTTTAACTCTTTACTTACAACATTCAATTTCTCATGCTTAGTCTATCATTTCTAGTTAAATGCTCATCATTTATCCATTTTTCTAACTCCCTTTCAACTCAACATCATCCATAACCAAATTATAGCCCATGATTGATCATAAACACTAATAACAGAACATACACATATATATATGCATTTATCATCAATTTTTTGCACATACTCAACTTCATTTTCACTTCCATTCCACTTCTAACTATCACCTAGATCCTTCATATTTCAAGACACCAAATTAATCCCTCTCTTTAGCTTTATACTCATTCTATATCATCACAAAAACACCCCAAAAGATTCACATTAATTCATTAAGAACAACAGAACAAAAACCCAATATGGATCCAATTTTTCTGCAATTTTCCCTACACCCAATACTACAGAACAAGTTATGGCTAAACAACAGAGCATATTCAATGAAAAAAATCACAACTAATATTTCTCCATCACACTTTACACACCATTCACTCACTCAATCTAACATTATGTCATTCCCTAATCTATTATCCATCAAAACACAAGCAAGATATGAATCTATCCCCATTTCTTATCCATGTTTTTAGCATATACCCATCCTCATATCATGAACATCTAACTCTTAACTATCATCAAATATGCTCCATTCATCAAAGCTATGAAGAGGAATAGGTTACTTACTTGATTTAGCTTTAATGTCTTCAAATCACCATGAAACCCTAGCTCTCCAACATACACGATCATCACAAATAAAGGTGGAGTAGGTTAGGTTTCTTTGGAAACAAGAAGAAGATAGCAAATATTTAAGTGGATAGGAATGGAAGAAGGCAAGGTTCAACTTTGAGGCATGGGTAGTAAGTGTCGTTATTAAGGAGAGGAAGATGAAGAAAATGAAGAGGAAGATGGAGATGAGAGAAGCATTGTTGTGATTTGCAAGTGAAAGACCCAAAACATGGTCTTTCACCTGATGATTTCGTGAATTAACATGTCGTGTGTCACTTGCCACATGTGACTTCCCTATGGCTCCATTTGGTTTACTTTAATAACTAGTCCATTTTGTCTCTAATTTCTACTCCAATTGTCTGCCAATTTTCAATGACATAAGTCATTAAATCTTAATGTCACATATTAAAAATTCTATTGCCATTGACATTTATTTCTATCACTATTCACCAATTGTTCTGCCACTTGGCATTTTTCCTAGTCTAAAATACCCTTAAATTTCAGAAAAATTCCCATATTTCACCAAAATTTCTAATTCACTATACACTTTATACTATATACACACTCCAACTCAATTGATAACACATAAAATTCACAATTCCCAATATAATCATATTAAACATGAATTATACTCGGAAAAATGTCAAATGAGTGCATGTACAGCCATTGTAATGTGTACAAAAATTCAAATTCACATGTGTGTATGCTAACATTATGCATAAGCATGAAACGCAATTATCTTAAGTCCTCTTGATCGCACATGTACCAAATTTTAGGGTTATAATCTTTAGTATGGGAACAAGATGTTACATTATGCTAGGCTTTTACTCGTTAGGATTAAGCCAAGTAGTGTTGTATCTAAGAATGACTACTAAAAACTTTGACATTAAGCCCAACATGATCCAGATAGTTTAACAATTTTTACCAAATGAAGATCCCAACATAAACATTCTAAATTTTCTAGAAATCTATGACATGTTCAATTATAAATGAGTTTTAGAATTTTTCATTTTATTGAGATTGCTCCCTTTTACATTGAGAATCAATCTTAATCATGGCCGAAGACACTGCCTTTAGAATCCATCACCATTTGAAATGGTCAGGCTGAAATATTTTAAGCTAAATACTTCTCTTTGGCATGAATAATAAAGCTCAAGAATGATATCTTCTCCTTCCAATAGCTAAAGGGTGAGACATTATATAATACTTGGGAGAGAAGGAAGGAGTTCCTAAGAAAGTTCCCATACTATGGTCTTGACTTAGGTTTACATATGAAAACATTTTATAGTAGATTGATTTACCTAACCAACAAGTAGATAGATTCATCATTTGGTCAGATTGACATTTTTAAACTCTTGAGGAATTGTAATAATTGATTGAAAACATTAAAATAAAAAATACCAGTTAGAATCCACAATTTTGATATAGTGACAACATTAAAGGTAAAATTGGAATTTCTTAGTAAAAAATAGACAATATAAGTTTGATGGCTCAACTGGTGTAGGAAATAAGTTATGACATATGTGACGGGGGGACACCTCAATAATGAGTATTAACCAATTTACAACAGGGGAAAACAAACTGAATAGGTTGATTTTATGAGAAGCCAACCTTAGAATAACCCCTATAATAATACTTAAAATCTGAGGTAAAGGAACCATAAAAAATTCTCATAGAGTATTTAAGGTATATGTACCTGAATTTTAAAAATAAAAAATAATAAAGAAAGTTAAATCTTGAGGATCTTGTGGTTAAGTTTATTATTGCATTCGAGGTGCACTTTCAAAATCATGATGCTTCCATCCACAAATTAGAAGTGTAGAATGGAAAACTTACTAAACTTGTCTACGAAGGAAACAAGGTACTCTACTTTGCAATACTAAGCCAAACCTAAGAGAGCAGGTGAATACAATAACTTTGAAAAGTGGAAAATAGTCAAAAGTTAAAGCACTACAGATAGAAAAGGAGGAGGAAGATGTTTTACAAAATGATGAAGAGATAGGGAAAGAAAAAGATGAAGAGTTGTAGAAGAAAGCTATTAAGGATTATAAACTAATGATTCCAAACTTAAGCCAACTTAAGATAAATAAAAAAAGGTAAGTTTATAAAGCTTCTTAAAAAATTACTCGTTAACATTCCTTTTGTTGAAATTCTTTCACAGATTCCAAGGTATACCATATACTTAAAAGATCTCATCTTTAACAAGAAGAAACTTGAGTACTCAATGGTGGACAATTTGAGTGAAGAGTACTTTTACATTATATAAAATAAGCTACCCCAGAAGATCAAGCACCTAGTGAGTTTCACTATTCCTTATAATATTGGTAGCTTATCGATTGAAAAGACATTAGCAGATTTAGGAGTTAAAATCAATTTGATACCTTATAACATGTTTAAGAAATCAAGACTGGGTAAACCTTACCCAATAAGGATGGCCATTCAATTTGTTAATAAGTCTATTACGTATTTTAGGAGTATAATAGAAAATATTTTGGTTAGGATTGATAAATTCATATTCTATATGGAATTCGTAATTTAGACGTGAATGATAACCTAGAGTTTTCCTTGATCTTAGGAAGACCTTTCCTAGCTATGGCTAAGGTTATAATAGATGTGCATGATAAAAAGTTAATCCCAAGGGTAAGGGATGAGGAAATATTATTTAGGATTTTTGCAATCATGAAACCTACCATTGCTAAACATAAAACTTGTTTCTATTTGGATGTGATTGATAATAAATTGTCTTAATTTATTAAAAAAAATCATACAAGATATCATGGAGACATGTCTCATGCAAGGAGATATAAGGTACATAGATAGACATATCTTAATAAAGTAATTGGAATCCTTAAAATCTAATGAGCCTATAAAAAGGAAGAAGGATGTTAAGGCTATTAATAGACACCAAAAGAGTAAAATCAAACTTTTAAGTGGGTAACTACTAAGTTTAAAGGATGAATTAAAAATTCTAGCTAGAAGACTTATAAAGAAGTGATTGTTAAAAGGAAATCCAACAATTTAGGTATGTTCATTTCAATTTGTTATGTTTAGTAATAGTTTTAGTATGCCTTTTTTTTCATTTTCTTACTTTTGGCTTATGTTTTGAGTTTTAGTAGTTTTAGACTCATAGATTGAAGTATACCTTTATGATTTTTTAACTATTTTCTCATAGATATTCATCTTATGATTAGTTCCATATGAATTTTATAAGACAACAAGCAATACAGTACCTAATATGAGATCTTATTTGTTCCATATTTAAGCACACCAAGCCACATTTGAGAAGCTAAGGGCATTAAAAAAGAATACAATAGACGTATGATATGATATCCATCCCTATGTTTATAAATGCATGTTTGATATCTGTGTTTCTCTATATTGAGGGACTTCAAGAAGTATTTTAAAAATAGAGAGCAACAAAAATAAACATAATGAAAATATAACAAATTGTTTAGATTATATTACCAAACAATCTCACATTTCCTTTACCTATGTTCAATCCTTTGATCAATGGTCGACGAATTTTGTAAGTGCACAGAGTCGTTCCTAGTACCTACAAATCGAGTATTCCAAGGTCATCTCCCACAAGGACTAAAATACTCACAATCGAATTAATCCTAATTACTTTAATGAAATTGAAAATAAAATTCAAAGATGATTGGATTGGGTAGACAGTAAATTGTAAATACTGGAAAATAACAAACAAGGATAATTTGATGATTTAAACTTAGGGCTTTGGGGTTCACCTAGTCAAGAGATTGATTAATAGATTATGAAATTAATTGAATGACAGGTTATAATAAAAATTGCAAAACTTTACTCGTATTCTTTCTGAAGACATATAAGAATATCTAACTAGTTGATTACCATCTCTCAATGTGCAACCTAACTAGCGAATTCATGAAGAACAAATGACCGTAAGTTATCGTACTAGCTTAGGATATCTCTATCTCTAAATCTAATGTGTTTATCTTCCTAAGGCATAAATCATACTTCACCTCTCAGTTCATCATATGATTCCTAAGATTGCATCAATGGTAATCAAGCATAGAGACAACAGTGAAATGCAAGAGAGATAAATATAACCCAAGAACTTTCATTCAACACCAATCAATCCATAAAATACAAATCAATCCCCCAAATAGGCTCATCCTTTACCCTAAATGAGTTTTAGTTTCAGAACATGATAACAAAAACCATACACATAAAAATGCTCAACATTCAAGAAAGAGTAGAGAGAGAAGGTAGAGAGAACACAAAATAAGATTGCTTCCAATGCTTGGATTAATCCTCTAAAACTTCTTCTTTGTCTCTTTTTTAGTGCCTCTTTATATGGCTGCCTCGTTTTTAGTGTCCAACCCCCATTTAGGTCACAAAAATGAGTATTTATAGTGTCTTAGGTTCAAAGAAACCTAGTTTTTGCCAAACAAGGGAAGGCAGATCTTCCTTGGGTCGATAATGTCCGTTAAACCGACTTATAGTCCGCTTAGTGGACCTTCTCGGGTCTGGAAGTGAAGTTGGCCAGGCAACGTCCATTAAATGGACATTATGCCCATTTAGTAGAGCTTCCCGGGTCTAGGAGCGAAGTTGGCCAGGCAATGTCCGTTAAACGGATATACACTGGTCATTTGCAAAATGCACCCTTTTAACCCTTTAGTTGATATAATCTCTCCTCGGAGTCTGCACGAAAGTTGTAGAACTTAGAGTTCTCTTCGAAGGCCATGTCCTTGAATGACCTTAATCTGACATCCACAATAAAAGTTATGCTTTTTACCCCCAAAATCTATCCATTTGTACCTGTCAAGCAATAAGGTTGAAATGTGTGAGAACTAACCAAATAAAGCTTCAAATTCACATAGACATAAGTCAAATTAATTCCAATCATATAAGAATAATTTGACTTATCAAATTCCCCCACACTTAAACTATTGCTTGTCCCCAAGCAAAACAAAAGGAAACTAACTATAACTCCTTAACCAAGTTATTGATTCCACTTTTGTAGGTGTACGGTGGCATTTAGCATATGCCACAAGTCTTTAGACCACTAAGTGTCCATAATGGAGGAGTTATAGTCTCCTGATGGTTTACTTAAAACGAATGGTACCCATAAACATTTCCTTTCCATCATTTCACACCTAATCATCATCATAGCTCAATCCAATAAGTCGAAAGCATTATAGGTAAGAATTGAAACATAGATACAAGGTCACATAATACTTCATAAGTTAGATCACAACTAAGCAAAAATAAGACATCATAATGCTTCATAAATTAGATCACAACTAAGCAACAATAAGACATCATAATGCTTCAATTAATTAAATCACATGTCATGAATGAAGTCTCTCATAAAGCATTCACTTCACATACAAGTGTTTAAGGGTTACTCTTAATCATCTTCTTATGCATGTCTCTTACCATAAGCTTGCATTTTAACTACTTCTCCATTACTCCCATCTATGGCATATCCATGAATCAAAAAGGTCTTTATTCCTTTGGTTGTAATGGGGCTAAGGGGTAAAGTAGGCTATGAAAGAAGGGATAGGAATTCAAATATTCAACAATTAGTAGAGCCGAAATCACAAATTTTACAATCATTTTTGGCAAACTCTACTGAAAAAGTACCCTACAATCATAATGTTTATGAAACTCCACCAACTCTATTATCACAATTTCCATCATTCTTTCACCTTGAAATCTAAAGTGAACAAGCTTTATTTATTATTATCACATTTTATTTTTTCATTTTTTCATTTATTTTATAAAATCATGCCTCTTCAATTACCATAAAAACACCCCCGCATTTCTTCCTTTGTATGCCTAACAATAAGAATATTGAGTAAACCACATTTATAGCTCTACTAACCATTGAACAAAGGTGAATTTGTTTTTCTTGGTTTAAGGTTCTTTGGAATAGGTTTACAAAGAAAAGACTCAAATACACTTACTAGGCACAAAAGTTTCACTAGGGATTGATGTATAGAATGGGTTCCTATTTGGCTCAAGCTCAATCCTAATGCCTTTTATCACTTTCATGAACATACCATAATATAATTATGTAACCTTGAAAAGATGCAATGCAAGTTCTAGAAGTAAACACACATAGATGAGAAAATTATATCACTCATAGGAAAAATAGGATTGAATGAAATCCTTTAGGATCAAAATAGCTCACTTGGTGATGTTTACTCATTCAATAGCATGCTCTTTCAATCAATTTAACATTATATCATCCAATTGTGGCAAGGTATATAATCAATTTTAATCATATTATGCATCTTATTAAGATCAATCTTATTCATAATGCAATTAACTCATTAAATTGGATTATAATGATAAGTAGAGCATGAAAGATGTATTAGTATGCAAACATGCCTAATGAACTATGCACAGTTAATGGAAAACCATTTATCCTCCCCCACACTTACAATCAACATTGTCCTCAGTGTTAGGTAGGATAAAACAAAAAAATTGAAAGCAATTAACAGAATGCGAGGTAAAGGTAGGGAAACCCCCTGAAATTGTCGATTTATCAAATTCTACACCCTATATTCATCTCCCATCAGACTGTACAAATTATGGAGATAAAGCAAAATGAACTGAAGTTAGGTTTAGAATGTACCAACACAAAATCAAAGCTAAAGTGAGATTAAAAGTAAAATGCACAATTACATGCATGTGAGGTCAAATGTGAATGTAATCCTATGACCCTATGATATCATTGTCCTTGTGGAGGTGGTTGTTGGTCCATGAAAGCCCTCAACATTTCTTCTATTATGGCTTGTGATGCCACAAGATTGCTTACCTCCACTTGAAGATCCCTAATATCTAGCCGAAATTCTTGCATTTAAGCCAAAATCTGAGTATCTGTTGGAACTGAGCTAGGTCTCGATTACTGTGCAGCAGGGATATTCTGATTGTGCCTCACCCGATGTGGATTGATCCACGCATGAGGAGAATTTTCTGTGAATTCAAATTCCCTCATTTTATCGGCATTGATGATATCCACCTCAATCGTATAAGCCACTGCTTCATTTCTCTTGATGACCTTAAGATGTCTAAACAGCTGGCTTAATAGGACTGGAAACACAAATCCTTTCTTCTCTGCCTTATGGTGTACCACTTGCCACATTGAGCCCATTATCATCTTAGTAGCATGAATGCCTTGAAATTGATCATCGTGGTAGAACATTTTATCTAGAATATACAAATCTTCGTTGTGGAGGTATCTAGAATCACTGGCTTTGGGCATGACATTATGCGCCAGCAAGAAAGCTACCAACCTTGGTCTGATGTCAAGGTATTTTTAGTGCATAAATTAGTTACAAATATACCAAGGTTTGACCAAGTAAAAGCAACCTGAATCTAAGATCAACAGCTTAATACTAACTACCAGGAGCTTATAAGAGCAAAAACTACTCATCAATCATGTACAACATTCAATGCATGGGATGTATGTATTATTTACATTTTGGAAATTTGAAAATCTTATAGCCAAGGTTTTAACTCTTTTCTTGTCCTTAATCTTTAAATCAAATTCATATAGCAACAAAATCCTTCTAATTAATCTAGACTTAGCATCCAATTTATTTAACAAGTATCTCAATGCAAAATGGTTGGTATAAACAACAAACTTAGACAAAGATAGCTAAGATCTAATTTTATCTAATACAAAAATCACTACTAGTAGTTCTTTTTCTATCATAGTATAATTTGTTAAGTCAAGAAGACTTCACTTCTATTAATTTTGATGACAATCAAATAATAATAATCTTAGAAGTGTGTTAATTGTTTTGATAAGTTTGTTAAGTGTGTAGAAAAATGTAAGTGACATAAAGTCGAACCCAGAAGATACGTGGTCAATGCTAGAAGAGACATGTTGGGCCCCGATTCGTATGAGGCTAAGACATGTTTATATTATTTTGAGGATTTGATAATTTTCATATGATTGGAA
>JANZLC010000200.1:29973610-29984441 GCA_026413385.1 Erythroxylum gracilipes
TCGCCAAATGCATTGCAAGCTTACTTCCAAAATTCCCAAGTGGAAGAACCCTTCCAAAAGACTTGGATCTCAACCTGGTTTATTTTAAAGTTTAGGGTTAATTGCACGGATCTTATTTTTCATTTTAATTATTGTGTTTTGAAAAATATTAATTACCTCCTTGATTATTATTTAGCTACTATATAACTCCGTTGATCACATTTCATTAGTTTTTCATCTATTTATAACTCTAAAATAATATTATATCGTTTTGTAAAATAGATGAAATATAATGAAACAGGTTATATGATAGTCAAATATTATTATAGGAGGTAAATAATAATTTTCAAGAGATAAAATTGAGAAGAAAAGGTAAAGTTGAAATACAAATGATCCCTATATGTTTAACCCTAAAGTTTAAGGTGCTCATCCTTTGTCATGAACTTAATAACTTGGAAAGCATTTCCTTTGTTGGATTACTTGTATGTTTAGCAGAAGCTAAACATACTTAATCCGAGCTTAGTTGGTGTCTTGCCAGTTTTAGCGGAAGCTAAACAAATGGTTATGTACTGTTATGTTCAAGTTCCTGATACGGACTTTGATGCAATAAAACTTTGTGAATAATGGTGTGCAAGTGGTAATAAAAAAAATGTTATTTTGAAAGCTTCGTTTTCTTTTCTTTTTTTAATGATGCCTTCAATTTATTTCCATCTTTTAAGTTTTAATATCTACAAGGGCACATCAAGTTTTCTTTTTAAATGCCAATCCAAAAGAAAAAAATTATAAAAGAGCACATAAATTGTTTAACTGATTTCAGATTTCAGACGACAGGAAATCTTTTCCATCAATGGCTGTTAAAGGGAAATCGGAGGCAGTACCGGAGATGGAAGTGAACATCAGCACCAGAAGTACTGACGAGTGTTCTAAGAAGAATGAGAATGAAGAAAGGAATGATCAAGTGGTGAAGGAGATGGATTCTCATGATCATAGAGAAAAAAGGTTTGAGATCAAGAACTTATTATCGTTCAAAGATGATAAGAATCGTGTCATCGATCTGAGATGTGAAAAGAAGGCATTGTCTGAGATGAGAATGCAGGTTGAAGATGCCATTCTTGGGAACAATCTCTTCAGTAAGAAGAAAAAGGAAGAGTATTATGATTCCAAGGGCATAGAAGCTGATACAAGAATAGAAGAAAATGGCGAAGGAAAGATGGAAGACGTAGCCATTGATGATGATAATCATGAACATAAAAGACAGATGAATCAATATAAAGTTCAAAATAGTTGCCATCTCCTAACATTCATTTTAACCATCAATTTCGTAATAGGCATTTCAACAAACACCTAACATGCATCAAACTACCATTGCAACATTTCGTAATTTAAATTTTCTCTCTTCTCATATAAATCCTTTTATTTATACAATTTAAAAGTGTTTCGTATTATTGATTTAAATATTATGTATTTCCTTATATACATTGGTCAAAATCTTCCGTTTTAAAGTCCTTTCTAATTTATAAAATTAATTACAAATCATATTATATAACAAATTTTAATTAGTTTGACCCAAAACAAAAGCTCAATCAAATTATTTTAAAATAAAAAATTGATAATAAACCGAATCTAATTTTACACATTAACAAGATTTAAGTTTTTATTTTTATTCATATTTTAAACTTTTTATTTGAGTTTTATAATAACAAATTTCGAGTTTTGATTATTATTATTTATATTTAAATCTAACTAAAAAGTAATTAAATTAGAATTTATGCATTGACTTTGAGTCAAACTCTAGTCTATTTTAGGGATGGCTCGTCAGATTTATTATTTTTAAAAAAAGTTCAGAAAATGATATCATTTTGTTTCTCTTGGTAGACCATAGTTTGGGCCAAATTGGATTATCTTAACCCGAGTCCGACCCATACCCGATTGAGCTAAGAAATCTGACCCGTAAGCTGATCAGCCCAGCGGGATTGCCATGCCTAATCCTTTTCCCACCTCAACCTTAAATCGAAATTCAAAATTCAAAATTATAATTACGACTTTCTTCCTCCTAGTCCTAGCACAAATAACGACATCAATCATTACTTCTTTCTTAAGATGGACCAATCATGCTGGAGGTCCCATAGAACTTTAAATGGTCCGGCACGCATGTGAGTGAAACCCTATAGTTTCTTTAACGGGTCAATACAAAATTTGAATAATAACAAAATTTTGCGTTTCTCTCTGTCTCCGTATGTGTGCAATTCAAGAAGACGACCTCAGCGTGACCACCACAACAACAACTGTCCTCCGACGTCGTTTCACTTCGAAGCAGGATTGTCAAGATCCACTCTTCAACTGATATCCGTATATCAATTTTGATTCCTAAATTGTAAGTATTCCGATTCACAGATCGTCTCCTTGTCCCAAATTCGATTTCTCCAGAAAATTCCGATCATTTCTTACCACTTTTGGTGAGTTTAGAATCGGACCTTCCAGAAGGTTGTAGCTTGGAGCGTCGAAATTTGGGTTTCTCGGTGTTAGATTTGGAATTGGCATCTCAGTGATGCATTTGTGTTGAATCACTGAGAGGAGCCGAGATTTTGACTCTTGTATTGAAATTAGGGTTCCGGTGAAGGTTTTAAGTAGTTATAGGGTTTAGTATTTCAAGAGAAGAGCCGTGTTTGGTCTATTGGGATTGAGAAGTGATGGACTTTGTGTTTTGATCTGATATTTTGAGGTGGGTTAGGGTTTATGATGGTAGATTGACAATGGTGAGGCTTTTGGGACTGGTTCGTGGAGAATCGGACCCGTCGCCACGTGAGATTGCTGCAAGGACTAACCTTACTGGTGAGTCCAGCGAGAATGGGTGGCTAATTAGGTTCTTTGACTCGGCATTTTTCTGCGAGTGGATTGCAGTGAGCTACCTTTATAAGCATGATCACGCTGGGGTACGAGATTATCTTTGCAATAGAATGTATACTTTGCCCTTGTCGGGCATCGAGAGCTATTTGTTCCAAATTTGCTATATGCTAATACACAAACCCAGCCCATCTTTAGACAAGTTTGTTATTGATATTTGCTCCAAGTCATTGAAGTTATCTCTCAAGGTGCATTGGTTCTTGTTGGCCGAACTTGAGGATTTTGATGACAATGAAGGGATTAGCAGGATTCAGGAGAAGTGCCAGATTGCAGCTACTCTCATGGGAGAGTGGCCACCGCTAATACGGTCCCATAATGAAGCTTCCAGTACTGGGAGTAAGAACCAGGTTTTGAATAAAATCCGGTCTTCAAAGCAGAAGTTGTTGTCATTGACATCATCCCCACCCTTGCAGAAGACTTTTTCATTCTCACCCTCATCAGGGAACAATTTGCAGGAGGATGGAAGTCCATTATCACCGGATGAGAATAAAATTTTCAAGAAGTTCATTCCAAGCCCAAAAGTGAGGGATGCATTATTGTTTAGAAAGTCAGTGGATAAAGATGAGGAGAGTGAGAAAGACGGGTTTTTTAGGAGGCTCTTAAAGGATAACAGTAAGGGTGATGACGAGGATTTGACGTCTAGTTCTGAAGGGTTCTTCAAGAGGCTGTTGAGGGATAGCAATAAAGGTGAGGATGAGGAGTTCACTTCCAGCTCAGATGGCTTTTTTAAAAGGCTTTTAAGGGATAATAGTAGAGGAGATGATGAAGAATTGGGATCGAGCTCAGAAGGGTTCTTCAAAAGATTATTTCGAGATAGTAAGGGCGATGGTGATGAAAAATTAGCTTCTAAATCACTGGAAGATGATGAAAAAGAGGGCTTCTTGAAGAAAATTTTCAAGGAGAAGTTTGAGGACAAGAAGGATGGGAAAGAGAGGAGTGAGGATGAGGAAAGAATTAAGTCTGAAGGGAAACTTCCAAAGTCCGTGGACGAAGATGAGAAAGATGGTTTCTTCAGGAGGATTTTTAAAGATATGTTTGATGAGAAGAAAGATTCAATTGACAAAATTGATGAGGGGAATGCAAATGGTGAGGAAGGAGAACCTTCAGATTTCCCATTATTTCGAAGATTGTTCCGCGTGCACCCTGAAGATGTAAAAAGTACTGCAATAAACGAAAATAGTAACAACAGCAGCTTGTTTGAGAGCAGTCCCGGGACAGAGAACTTTTTTCGCAAACTCTTCCGAGATCGTGATCGTTCTGTTGAAGACTCAGAATTGTTTGCTTCAAAGAAGAACAAAGAGGTACTTGTAATGAGTAATATTTATGACCTCTGTTTTTTCCTTTTAAAAGTAACCTTCATTTGCATGGCCCTTTCCTTTTGTCGTTAATGTATGTGTGGCTTTTATTTGGCAGAAGCGTCCAGGTTCACCAAAGCAACAAAATGAAAAATCAAATGTGAAACCCCCACGTCCCAATAATACGGCATCACAATTCCGGAAAGGAGCTTATCATGAATCATTGGACTTTGTGCTTACACTATGTGAGACTTCATATGGCCTTGTAGATGTCTTTCCAGTCGAAGATCGCAAAAATGCTCTTCGTGAGGTTATTCAATTAGTTTAAATTTGGCTATCCCTTATTTTTCACTTTCTGGGAGGCATATTGGTTATTATGTAAATATGCTTGGTGGTCTGTGTAGACAGCCGAAACCATAGAAACATGCACACAAACTGACAGACTTATATGTTTCTATTTCTGCTTGAGCATTCAATTTTACATGCATGATCCTGCACAGTATTTAATCTGCTGCACAAGTTCCGTCTAACACATTTATTTCTTGGTTTTTCAGTCACTTGTGGAGATAAACATGCGTTTAGCTGAAGCTCAAAATACTGGAGGTATTTGTTCTAATTAAGGTGGACTTTCATTGAAAGATTCCTGTTCAAAAGCTAGAATACATTTGAAAATCAAGTTGCCTATAATAGCTTAACAAGTGACTAGCCACACAAATCTACAATTGATTTGCTGATGTTTTCATTTGGAAATTGGACATATCTGATGGAGAGTAGTTTTTCTTTTGATCTTTATTTTTTGGTAGTGCAAGTAAACTTTTAGGTTTTTCTAAGCCGCAAAAGTTTTTCTAGTAATGTGGCTTCTGCTGCCATGTTGTTAACAGTAATTTATGCTCTTCCCCCTTTTAATCTTAAGAAATTTATTTGTATGTAAAGAGACGGAAAAGAAAATTCGTAATTAAATATAGAAGTTCATATTCATATGTGTTAAAACTCAATGCCAGTTCTGCGATATACATTGCATTAGTGTTTTTTATATGTAAACGGTAAATTTATGTTGCTGTAGGAGTTTGCTTTCCCATGGGTAAGGGTATGTATTGTGTGGTTCATATACCAGAAGATGAAGCTCAGCTTATGAATTCAAGGGAGAAGGCACCTTATCTAATTTGTGTTGAAGTCTTGAAAATTGAAATGCCAAGGTAATTTTCTGTTAAATCTTGGGTGTTAATTAACGCATAAATCAGCATTGACATAGATAACATTTTATGGTATATAGTTAACACCAGTTTTCTGTTCATTTTCAGCAATACGAAGGATACATCTGGCTCTCAAAAGCTTTCCAGAGGAGGGATACCTCTGGCTAATGGAGATGCATTTTTGCCGAAACCACCTCCATGGGCTTATCCTTTGTGGACTGTCCAGGAAGTGTATCGGAACAGTAGCGATAGGATGTCAATTTCTACAGCTCAAGCCATTGACCAGGCAATGTCACATTCCTCAGTGGCTAAATTGAAAGTTGTTAATGTGAGCTTTTATGTGGAGAAGCAATTTCTTGGGCAACCAATGAACACTGAAGCATCTGTTTTGCAATCTGGCTCTGGTAGAAGTAGTCAGCATCAAGGGACAGAACATGATAGTGATTTGGAATGGGTGAGAGTAGTGCTGACAGTAGATCCCAGAGTTAAGATGGAAGGCATTGGGGATCAAGAAGCATCACATCGTAAGGAGCATCGTCGGGTTCCAAGTACAATTGCCATAGAAGAAGTGAAGGTGGACCTTTGCTTGAATACGCTGATTCTTATTATCTTTTTTATCAAAGAGGTTTTGGTAAAGTAACTGTCTTCTGCAGGCTGCAGCAGCCAAAGGAGAAGCACCTCCTGGACTCCCTCTAAAAGGGGCAGGCCAAGATTCATCTGATGCACAACCAAGGGTGAGTGTTCATGCAAATGGAATGTCTTGTTCTCTGTTCCAGTGCAAAATGTTGGTTCTTTAAATGGTTTAATTTTCCAACAGGGTAATGGTGGTACTCCCAAGGCAACAGATCCCTTATGGGGTGAACTTTGGGACGTTAAAAAAGAGAGAATACGTAAAAATTCAATGTATGGAAAACTACCTGGTTGGGACCTGCGATCTGTAAGTTCTAGATCTTATATTTTTCTTTCTTGTTAGAACTGATAATAGCTTGGTTTTATTTAACTATATTTTTGGAACATAGAAGTCTTTTAGTCATTATCTTTAGTGCTTGCGTATTCTTATCTTATATTTGTACTTTTCCAGTAGATGCTTTATATATGCCTGGATGATCATAGTGCAAACTGAACTGTTTGGATCCGGTAATATTGTCATATCAGTTCACCTGTTTATATTAGAATTTGAAACATTGCTGATTCCCAGTGATACATTGATGCATCTGCATATATGTTTAGTTCTTATCCTATACTTCTTAATGACTTGATGTGTTTACTCTAACCTTGAGGCCAATATGGAGTTGATCTTTCTACTGAAATTTACATAGTATATGTATGTTTATTTACAGAAGTTTCTATGTGCTCGTTTCCCACACAGGTTATTGTGAAGAGTGGTGATGATTGTAGGCAGGAGCATCTTGCAGTGCAACTAATTTCTCACTTTTATGGTATGTGTTGTGAATATCTTTACAGCGACCAGGCTGCAAATTTGGTGTTTGTAGTCCAAAGCAGCCAGTTATTCTTTGTTGTTTCTCTTTGCTGGCGAAGACGCAAAGAATTTTGTTCTTATTCTTTCCTAAAATATATATCATATTTTTAAGAAAAATATATATCATATTTTTCTGCCAAAACTGAATTCGATACACTCCCCAGTTGTCTTGAGAAGATAAATAAAACAAAAAACTTCCATTATGATCAGCAATCTGCAAACACAGTGACGGTTGCTAGAGCAGCTCTTGTCAAATATTTGTTTGACTTCCATATTTTGAAGCTTTTGTCCCTACTCTAGTAAGATATTGGATTCCCCCTTGTTCTTTTAGTTGACTCCTGCTTACAAAGTTACATCTGATGCCAGATATATTTCAAGAAGCTGGTCTCCCTCTCTGGTTACGCCCCTATGAAGTTTTGGTTACTTCTTCTTATACAGCTCTCATTGAAACAATCCCTGACACGGTAATAATATACAATTTTTGTTATCATGAGAACATTGCCTAGGAATGTTAATTATAATGTTTCCTGGTTTTTAGGCTTCGCTTCATTCAATAAAAAGTAGATACCCCAACATCTCAAGTTTGCGTGATTTCTTTGTTGCCAAGTATGAAGAAAATTCCCAAAGTTTTAAGCTTGCACAGGTAATATGCATGTCAAATGTTCTAATCTGTGTCAATAGCATTCTGGTTACTGGCCCTTTTCTAAAGTAACAGACATTGATGACATATTTATTTCTCTATTCATTAGGATACCTTACTCAGTAATTACATTTTCTTTTCAGAGGAACTTTGTTGAAAGTATGGCTGGATATTCTCTAGTGTGCTATCTTCTACAGGTATGGTGCCTTCTTCCTTCCCAGTCCTTCGACTCTAAATTGCTGATGACATTCATATATCAGCTACCACAGAAAAACTTATGCCTGGTCTTAGATCTGCTCTGCACCCCAGTTACAGTTTCTTGGTGTAAATAGTCATCTAAAGCATTTTAGTTTATTTTATTTGTATGAAGCTGGAAACTTTTCAAAACCTTCTGTCATCTAAAGCATTGACTTGTTTCAGGGCTTCTTTGCTTGTATACACTTCATGATAAAATAAATGTTTTTAACTTCAGGTAAAGGATAGGCACAATGGAAACTTATTATTGGATGAAGATGGTCATATTATACACATTGATTTTGGCTTCATGCTCTCCAATTCACCTGGTGGTGTGAATTTTGAGAGTGCGCCATTTAAACTTACCAGAGAACTTCTTGAGGTGGGGTTTCACTTTTGTATCATGCCTTTGTTCGGCTTGCTATCTTTACTTTTTCCCTTTGGTTGTTCCTTTTCAACCTCATTATCTGCAGATGTTTTAACATCTTCCTTGGTGTTCAATTTTGTTTGAATCCAATTGTAATTGGACTGTCTGCAATCATTGTAGGTCATGGATTCTGATGCTGAGGGAGTTCCAAGCGAGTTTTTCGACTATTTTAAAGTATTGATCGACTATTTTGTAGTTTTGTCATTCCTATCTTGTCCCGCCCCTTGTCAGGACATTAACTGATGATTTTGCCATTTGGATCCAGGTTCTATGCATTCAGGGGTTCTTAACATGCCGAAAGCATGCAGAGCGAATCATTCTTCTTGTTGAGATGCTGCAGGTAATGTCATCAGTTTTGCTATTTGTAGCCTCTTTTCATGTCCTTCTCAAAGAGTGAGTAAAACAAAGGGACAAAAAGGGGGTGAATATGAATTGTCAGACTTGAATACATTTATATTTCTCCATTAGGAATCTGTCTAGGAATTATAGGCAGTCTTTGGCCAACATAAATTTCACCTTGCCACACTTGTGCCAAAATGTTACTTAGATGCAAATGCTTTTGGACAGGATTCGGGCTTTCCTTGCTTCAAAGGTGGTCCGAGGACTATACAGAATCTAAGAAAAAGGTTCCATCTAAGTTTGACGGAAGAGGTAAATTTGAGATTTATTATCATACCAATTGGCTCTGCTATGTATGTAACTATTTGTCTTGCTTTCTAGCAGCAATGCGTATCGTTGGTGCTTTCTCTGATCAGCAGCAGCCTAGATGCCTGGCGCACACGGCAATATGACTACTATCAGAGAGTTTTAAATGGAATATTGTGATGTTAGGTATGATTGGTTGTACAATTAACTCCTGAGCCAGTGCAGTGAAATATAGTGGTCAGAGTTGAATGTATCTGCACAGTAAGACTGCAATTGGTTCACTGCATCTTCATGTTGGGGAATTTGTTGGATATGAAACAGAATATTGGCAACAGTTTTGGCCTGTTCTCTCCGGTGTGAGGATTTTGTAATTTGTACCGGCTGAAATACTTTTTAGAGTCTAGCAGGCTGATCTTACTCGAACACAGGATCCTTTTCCGTTCCTTCCCCTTGTCCGATAGGACTTTATTTGCTAGTGAGGAATTTAGCATCTACAAAAGAGATGCTATATACTTATGATCCATTTTCAGAAAGCAAATACTGTACAGAGTGATTGCTGTGGAAATAAGAGTGCATAACGGGTATCGGCCGCAGTTTTCTGGTTTTCGTTGCTACTACTGCATATGTCAGACTGGTTAGGTACCGGAAGAAACTTATGTTTGTGTGTACATCTACTACCTATTCCCGGCTCCTTTATAATCAGATTGGACGAACTGTTTTCAGGCAGCCAGTTGTTCAGTTTCTGATCTGAAACCATTGTATGGAAAAATGCTCCCTCACCTATTCTTCCCCGAAGTGTATCAAAATGATTGTGTTTACCAACTCTTACATTATACCAATAGATCAGGTCCTTTTTTTGTTTGTTGTTTTCATACATCAGTGAAGGAATGTAGTGTGTAATTGGTTCTTAGTGGCATTGAATTATCATTTATTTTTTCTATTGATTGGATGGGTTTGAAGAATTTTATCTTGTAAGTGTGTTCTCTTTAAGTTTCTATGTTTTTCTTATTATCTTCTAACTCTAAAATCCAAATAAAATCAATGATTAAAAAATTGATTTAATTTGGTCTGGTAAAAATTGTTCACTTTTTTTTGTAGTTTTCTTTTTTTTTCAGTTTCTATTTTTTTCAAATAAAAATAAGTTTTTCTTTGATATCAATGTTTTTATATTTTTAATACTAGTATTTATTTTTTAAGATATTAAAATTTAAATTTTGTTTTTATTTGATATTTACAGTTTTTACAATTTTTGAAAATTGAAAGAACAAAAACAAAAAGCTCAAACAAATAGTTATTTTTTTAATTTGAAAACAAAAAAACAGAAAATTTAAATTAAAAATAGAAATAAAAGACCTATAATTTATTAGTTTCATTTATTTTAATAATTTTTATTATTTAAAAAATGATCAGTTTATCACTTAGTCGATTAATTTTTACAAATTCATCCATTTTGATAAATTATAGTAAATTAATTTTTTTATTTAACAAACTATTAATTAAATTCTGACCTCTTTTATAAGTTGAATTTTTAAATTTTTATCTTTTTATTTTATTTGTTTAATTTTTGGTTCAGTTTTTAAATTATTAAATAAAATTAGTTCTCTGTGAACCGGAAATAAGTTGTCCAGTGAAAGCTATCATTAAAAGAGCGAGCACCTATCTCTTTAATCTCTCTCTGTGGGAATAGCTAAATTAGTTCTATTAAAGTAGAGTTTACCATAGCTTAACTACTCTAATAACCTCTTCTATTAAAGTGGAGTCTGCACAAAAAATGTTCTCTTAAACGAAGATACTCGTGCTTAGGCAAGGGCTCGAGATTAACCTCATGAAAATCAACTATTCCTTAAAAAGGTATTACCATCTTTAATAGAAATTTAACTTTAGCCGGTCGGGCTCAAGAAACTATCGATTTCGCTTGGTAGGTTGAAGATTATGGACTTATCCCTGGCCGGCAGAATTACCCTCACTCAGTCTGTGCTTGCAGCATTACCCACATATACCATGCAAACTGTCCGTCTCCCTCGGCAATTGTGT
>JANZLC010000200.1:30000052-30038036 GCA_026413385.1 Erythroxylum gracilipes
TCCAAAAATTACTAAAATTATCTTAATATTGTCCGAATCAATCCGAAGTGTCATTAAACCAACTTACCCAGAAAATGCCATGAATGCATGCCAAAATTTGAAAAAGACATAACATAAATCGGACTAAAGTTGCTTAATATGCTAACCCCTAATTTGGGGCGTTACACAAGTATTAAAAAATTTAACAGGTTCTGTCAATTCAATCGTAAAAAAATTTAAGTAGTCAAATTTTTCAATTTAGTTTTTTACTTTTTGGTTTGATTTATTTTAATTATTTTATTGTTAAAAATTAATTAGTTTATTAATTAATCGGTCAATTTTTGTAAATTATTAAATTCTTATAAATCAAAATAAATCAATTAATTTTTATTTAACAATCTCTACTTTTAATTAAAGTTCAAATTCTTTAATAGGTAAGGACAATCTCTTTTAATTATATTTCATATTTTTTTAATTTTATTCAATCTTTAATCATTTTTATGACGGTCTAACACTAGATAAATCTTTAAAATCTTAAATTTCTTATCTTACGGTTCGATTTTTAAAACATTGTACAAAAATTTAGAGGAATCATTTTTGTGACTTTTTTCTTTTTATTTCAGAAAATCAAATTTCTTTATTTATTGTCTCTATTAATATTTATAAAGCTTCCATTTTGTAAATTAATAAATTTTTATGAACAAAAATAAATCAATTAATTTTCATTTAACAATCTTTGCTTTCAATTAAAGTTCAAATTTTTCGATCAGTAAGGGCAATCTTTTTTAATCATATTTCATATTCTTTAATTTTATTCGATCTTTAATCAGTTTTATGACGGTCTAACACTAGATAAACCTTTAAAACATTAAACCTCTTGTCTTACCGTTTTAATTTCGGTTTGATTTTTAAAACATTGCACAAAAATTCACAAAAATCATTTTTGTGACTTTTTTAAATTTTAGAAAAATCAATTTTATTTATTTATTGTCTCTATTAATATTTATAAAGCTTCCATTTCATCCAAAATTGATTTTATCAATGAGATCGGTCCCGTACACAGACATGAATCAAATGGAAAACAAAATAAGACAATAGGCTTTTTAAAATAGGGATTTGAAGTATTTATTTATGGTTTTTTTCTTATTCAACATACGTAAAAGGTATTCCATGTTTAATCTATGGGGTTGGGCAAAATGAGCTGGTCTGGTCTTTATTCTTCTGCAGGAACAAAATGTCTTCGACTTAGGCCTGTATGGTATATTTGGGCCGCAATGTTGAAGACACAAGGACCTTTCCAATTCAGTAAAGCTCGGGCTCAAAAGTGCAAGGAGTACTAAACCAGAGTTCTTAGCAGTACTGCCTCCCCTTTATCCTCTAGTATTTACTGTTGGGTTGGAGGGACAGTTAAAAGAAGAAGTATAATATATTCTTCTTCAAGCTTAACTGCAAGATGTTTTACTCTTATGGATTGACGCGATTACATGGACAAGGACGACTTTGTCTTTAATCATGCATGTTGAGAGGAAAGAGCCAAGTGATGGCCTTTTTCTGTTTTATATATATTCCGGTGGAGTGGAATCAATATACATATAATATACATGTATGCAGTACGAGATGAGGGTCCATTTGCAGGCTGTTTAGGGTAGTACAGGGAAGGTGATGATATCGCCACATTGGGTATCATTTCCAGTTTCCTTTTCAGGACCAGTGGGATTGATAAGGAACTTGGAGGTCCTTGTAGTTAAAGCAGGACTTGACATTGGAACTACTCTACTTCTACTTCAATTTGAACAGTACAAACTTGTATCCATAGGACTTTTTTTTTTTTTTTCGGACCAGAACTTTTAAAGTAATCGGTAAAGTTGATCCTTTATGACGTAATAAGAATGTTGTTTGTATGATTTTTTTTTCCAATTTTCTCTCACGTATAATATTATTAGGAGTAAAAATACGAATTTTTATATAATTTTACTCAATTTATATATTAATTTTTAAAAGCTAATTTATTATTTATCTATTATGCTAATAAGTATTATCATGTAATTATCTGTTTATATAATAAATTTATATGATTGTTCTAATCTTATCTTAATAATTATTGAAATTTAATGAAAAAAGTTATAAAGTAATTATTTTAAAATCATTAAAATTATATTTTAAAAGGTCTTTTATTTTTATTAATTATATTACTAATAATGTTCTCTTCCCACCCCAATGCATCGGGTCCACACCCTTGACATCCCCACTTCTTTGTATGTGTTTATCAAAGTGCATGTGTGGATCATGCTTTGATCACTCATAATCGGCAAAAGTTCAATTATCAGGTGGCAGGGGTCTTCCATTCACTTCCCCCCCACACACACTAGTTTCACTTTCATTACCTACCTAGCATTACCCCACTTTCCACCCCCAACTCTCACAACAACAAAAAAGAAAAAAGTGCCCTAACATGGTAAAAATACCTTGTGCACTGGTTAAGAAAATCTAGCATGAATGAAAGAAAAAGGATTTTTGTTACTATGCTTCAAGGAGAATAATGTTGTTAGGTTAAAAAAAAAAGGAGTAGGGGAGTTGATCTAGGGTTAATAATATAAAGGGCAAATCTTAAAACATAAGATTTTCAACTTTATAGCGACGATTAAAAAAAAGTTATTAATTAAAAAAAGTTGTTCTTGTGACTCAATCTCGTGACCTTTCAGTTAAATCTTACTATTTGTTCTAAGGCTCGTTCTCTAGGGTTAATAATATCTCTTATGAAAGTAAACATAAATGGTGTTTTGAATACAAAACTAATTATCATTATTTATGTCTATTGTACCAAAGTTCTAAATGCATAGATAGTTAGGTTGTTTGAGGACGAAGTCTCCTAGTCCTTGGCCATACAAATTTATATTAGGGTGTGTAGCCTAATACTTTTATTGTTAAAAGAAAGGGCAAAGGGGGGTGTTCCATACTCGATTTAACATGGACCACCATCATCTGGCATTATACTTGTAATTAGATCTCCCACTATAAGTTAGCTATGAAAGAAACTTCACAAGATCCAGAGAGGTACGCTATCTATCTAGCTAGCCAGGCCATCTTATTTTGTCTATCATTTCCACTTTTTGTTTCCATGTTGAGTTTAGTTGCTATCGTATTTAAGTTCTCCCTATGTACAACTTTTGGTTGGTTATACATTTTGAATTAATCCCTGATTTTCAATCTTAAATTTTAAAATTATCCACACAAAAAAGAATACCCTTAGTGACTCCATGTAATTGCTTTGAACCAAATAAAGATAATTTAAATTTAATTTGACTAGATGAAATTAGTTACTCTTTTTTCCTTTTTTCGGATGGGATTTTGATGAAGTTGGACCTGTACTGACAATTATTGACAAAAACTTAGAAGTTAGGAATGAGGAGCGATTAGGTTCATAGGTATAGGATGCTTTTGGAAGCACTAGGTGAAATCGGGAAAAGTATATCAAGGAATTATGACAAACCCTTTATTGCAAAACAATTATTAAAGAAAAGGTGACATAAAAAAGGGCAGACCACAAAAAAGTTTAAGATCATAAAAAGAATGAATAGCAGATGCCAACCAAAGATGGACAGCCTAGTAAAAGTTTGGCAGTTTGATTCATCAAACTTCCCCAGTTATACTTTACAGTTGTTAGTTGCGAAGCTACCAAGGTTAAGGAAGATGAAGAATGTTTTTATTTAAATTTTTATGTAATTTGATATATATATATGAGGATGGTGATCCGAAGGATGTAAAATTCAATCGATATTAATATTTGGTTTTCTGGTTTAGGTGAAAAGACACAATTATGGTATTCACCGTTAAGCCTCCACTTTTAACCATACTTTTTTACGTACAAGCAAAGGATGAGGAAGGACCCGTTTTGGAGTTCCAGGTTCGCTAGAGAAACATTATTGAATAGAAGGTAGGAGACACATGAGTATGAGTGGCTACAGCTTGGCAGAGTGTGGAAGAAAGATGATACTTTGTGCGTGTAGTGTAGTGTTTGTATATAATTAATAAATACTAAATAGTAAAAAGCTAACAAAGACAGAGATGTATATGAATATGGTACCACAAAACATGAATAAATGAGGGGGCTAGCTAGCTATGGGCTATGTGTCATCTAATGAAGAGAGGGAAAGCGACGTAACAGCCAGAGAGGCTCAACGGTTTCTCAGAGCAGGAAAGAGGTGGGCAGAGAGTGGGGTATAATTAAACTACTAGTGTGGGGTTATACAGTAGAATTTGGGAGACTTGTGGTGGTGGTGGTGGTGGCGGCGGCGGTGCAGGCGGCGTGTGGCGGTGGCTTTGGCTCTTTGGACCGTTATAGTGTAATGTGTATGTAATACTGTTGTTGCTGCTGCTACTTCTGATACTCCTCTGTTATGGTGAAGCTGCAAATGTTGTGCAAGTATAGCCCCCACTTTGATGCGCTCATGTGTATATATATATAATATTCAAGAGGAATTATAGGGGTATCCTCGCCTCCTTCCATTCAAGTTCCTTCTCAGCTATCTGGTTGATTTTGCATGTGTCCCCTTCCCCTTACATATGGGTCCACTTGGAATAGTCCCTCCATTTTGCATTACAATACTCTTGAAAAAGGAAAAAGAAAAAATCTTAAACACTAGGCACATGTAGCCCTGGTATGAATTTTGTCTAGCAATCTAAGCTCCCTTTGGTCCTAGACTATGGGGCATGACAGTTGTTACCATTATCATCCTCGTGAAAGGGATGCCACTACTTGATGGGGACCCTTCCTTGATGCTTCTTAACATGATCATATGTGGTGTTGTTTTGGGCTCCCATGTCCTAAATTACCAAAGAAACTCCCATCCATTGCTCACAATCGCAGGCTAGAACACCTGTAAGGCTGTAATGCAAAGAATTGATTATCAGATACAGTTCTTCCGTTATTGGTTAACCGCCAACGCCAAGTAAGTCGGAGTATATCGATCATATATGTGATGGGTTGGTTGTAGAGTGTGGTTGAGTTGAGTTGGGTGTTCTCCATGGTAGAGTGTGGTCCTAAGTCTCTTTTGTAGCTCTAAGTAGCCCTACTGTACGTAACAGTTTCACTTATTCCACTAAACATCAATTTAAAATATTACCAAGGCAGCAGTACAAAAACACGAGAAACATAGTTTAGCTTAAATGAAATGACTATAAAAGAGACAGCATGAGGACCTTTCATCTGAATAAATGATGAAAGAGAGGAGAGAGAGGTCCCCAGTAACCCTAGTAGGGTTTTTGATAAGCTTTAGCTTCCGGTCTAAAAGGTAGCGGTCACACCCCCACAACACATATACACATACACACACCCATCCTCTGTGCATTGATGTTAACTCGTGATATTTCCTCGGAAATTCTCGATAACTGTTACCACCTGTTTGTGTATAACCATAATTACCATATTTATTAATCTGAGTTGTTAAGCTGCTGTACCATATACACACTTTCACATGGGAGGCAAAGTTTAAAGTGATGCAGAACAGGTGAAGGTAAAGAAACAGTACTTTGGTTTGAGCTTGCTTTTGCAGTTTTGGCATTCTATCAATTTCTTGTGATCTCTCCTGACGAGAAGATGCCCTTCGCACACTGATTCTTTCCTTATCCTTTTAACCCAACCCAACTGTACATTCTCTTTCGATCACATTTACAATCTATTTTTAACTGTAAGTCATCATCCCGCATGAATCCGTAGCTAAAAACAACAAATGGGAGATATATGCGACCAAACATCCCAGGAATGGATGTCTTCTTGTGCATCATCCTCCGCAATGCAGGTAGCTTTATTCGCAGAGTTTGTTGACATTTGTTTAGATTCAAGGAAATACTATAAGATCCCCCACCAATATACCTATAGTCCTCCATATTAGAGTAAGCTCCTGAAAAAGCTCAAAAACGCTCTTTAGTTTAGCTATTAACAAAGTTTTATTTTTCACATTTATTATATATATATACATATACAACCGTAATATTGATTAAAAAATTCAACCGGTTTAAAAATTTTGAGTTATCTAATTTTTTAAGTTAATTTTTAACTTTCAAGTTCAATTTATTTTAATAACTCTTGATCTTAAAAATTGATTAATTGTATTAATTAATAAATTCTTAGAAATTAAAATAAATTAATTTAAAAATATTTTTCAAATAAACTTCAAATATTTTAATAGGTAAGGATGATTTCTTTCAATCATATTTAAATTTCCTTAATTTTATTAAATCTTTAACTAATTTTATGGAGGTTTAATATCGATTGAATCTTTTTAAACCTTAAACTTTTTGTTTTACCGACTTAATTTCCAATTTGGTTTTTAAAATATTGATAATACGAATATTAGTACAATTCATTATAACAAAAAAAACTATAAGTATATTACCACACAAGAATGTAAATTAATTGATTACTTTTTACATTCACAAGAAGAAGTCGCACAGTTCTAAATTCAAATATTACAAATAACACTTGAAAAAAAAAGAAAAAAACTTATCAATTCAATAATCAAAGAATAGGGTTGAAACTTGAAACTAAAGATTTGGATCAAAACAGAAAAGAATGATAATGGTAAGGGCTTAATCTTCCAAAAACTAATAAAGGGTAAATTCAACACAAGAATAGTTTAAGGAGCTATTATGCAAACAACTTATTAGCTGTTTTTTAGCTTATTAACTACAAGTTAATTTTTTGATCATCTTAAAAAGTTATTGATATATTTGATAAATGACTTATTGGTTAGCTTATTTAACCCCAATAAGCTGATTTCTAAAAGCTCCATAAGAGGAGCTTTTGGAGTTAGCTGTTTGTCTAATGATAGATAGTATTGCCCTCCACTATACTCTCTACTATTGCTCTGTATGTTTTCAAAGTTAGCCTTTTTTTATCGTACAATTATGTCGTGAAGTTTAGAAGAATATAATAAAGGGGTTAATAAACTTTTTAATCTTTATTTAATTTTATAATATTATTTTTTAAAATACCATAATATTAAGTTTTTTAACGTAACGAATCAAATCAAATTAATATTTTTAGTATATAATTACTATATATTGTTTTTATGTCATACTATAATTATAGATATTTTTAATTTATTAAATAATAAAATTTCATACATATTATATGAAAAAAATAATAATTTGATGTAGCTCGATGCATCATTCATATTAATAGAGAATTTAACGTTGGATTATTATTATTATTATTATTATTATTATTATTATTATGTTTTTATTAAAGTTATAAACTTAATTTTTGTAAAATTAAATATCTAAAATCTAAATTCTTATAAGAATATTTAACGAAATACTAAGAAATATAAAATTCATACCCTTATAATTTTTTTAAATCATGTCCTCATAAGTCATTTTACACACCAACAGTTAATACTAAATAGTTAATTTTATCATACATCTTTAATAAATAGCTGATGTTATCTGCTAGTCAAATCAGTTGATATAATCAGCTATTAGCTAACTGCTTATAAAATCAATTATCAACTATTACAATCCGTTATTTGCCAAACATGGTCAATATATTACTTTTGAAAACCCTCTAAATTAATATAAACTTTATTTAAATGCTACATTTTAATAAGTTAAAATCAAAAGTTCAAGAAATTAATCAAAATTATTTTCGTAATTTCAATAAAATTAAATTAATGAAGTTAATACAAAGTAATTGAATAATCATTTTTTAATATATGTTTTGGCTTTTACTAATGATTAATATAATATTCTCTCTCCTTAAATCTAGATGGAATTCTACATATTTTCTCACGAAAACATTATTTTAGTTAGGAATAGACATGTTAAATTAATTATTAAAATATTAAATTTTACAGAATTTATTGGGCATTTAATGTTTTATTGATATATATATATATATAAGAAAAAAATACAACTCAAAAACAACAAAAAAAATTAGATAGTTTCAAGAACATTAACACATTTTTTAAAAAGTATTTTAATTTATTTTTTCCAATATTCCCACACGCACGTTGGTTTCATAATGTCCTAAGCAATGCCTCCCTTCCTTCTTCCATAACTAACCAATTCAATTTATTTAGTCGTAAAAATTTTGAGTTTATCAATTTTTGATTTAGTTTTTAATTTTTCATTTCAATTTATTTTAATCAATAAGTAAAAAATTCAACTGATTTGATCAATTTAACTATAAAAAGCTCTAATTATCCAATTTTTTGGTTAAATTTTTAAATTTTCGATTTGATTTATTTTAATAACTCTTATTATTAAAAATCGATAAATTTGTTAATTAATCCGTCCCTTCTCTGACCCTTACTGCCTAACCTAAGAGTGGACAACTAATGCGTTCCACTTATTGAATAGGTTCTATCGTCGGTCCGTGACCTCTGGATGCGAAGAGCATCCTTGGGGTGATCTCGTAGTTTCTATGGGATGGAGACGATGGGTCGGTTTATGAATTTTCCTTCCTTTAGTCGCATTTCGCTAAAGTGTTGAAGGGAGATAGTGCATCAAGCTGTTCATAAAGGTCAACTTGATCTTCTTCCCTAGGGATCCTAGATGAAAGAACCCTAGGAGAGCTGCCGACTCCAACTATCATCTATGTATGATCCATACTAGATCTGATCAAGTGCCCATCCTATCTCCTCTACATTCTTGACATCTCATCTTTGTCTCAGTAGAGTCTTTCAACGACATGTTTCAATTTTTAAATTAATAAATTTTTATCAACTAAAATAAATCAATTAATTTTCATTAAACAATCTCTCTTTTTTAATTAAAATTTAAATTATTCTATAGGTAAAGACAATGTATTTTCATCATATTTTAAATTATTTAATTTTATTAAATCTTTAGCATGTTTTATGATGGTCTAATATCGATAAAAACTTTTAAACCTTAAATCTCTTGTTTTATTGGTTTAATTACCGGTTCAGCTTTTTAAACATTGAATTAAAGTGACTAATTCTAATTAGGTGTATAGGAAACCCAATTTTTAGCTTAAAAATAGTACGAAAATAATTTAAAAAAGCTTAATTATTAGAATTTTTAAATTCAAAATATATAAAGATATTCAAATATTTTTAAATATTAAAAAATTAAATCCGCGTTATTTAAGAAAGTATCGCAATTATTTGAATCGAGTTTAATACTTAAATTTACAATATAAAATTGTTAAACAATTTATATAATACGTAGTTTGTTATAATAGAAAAAGATTTGAAAATTAAAACATTTAAAGAATAATAAGAAAACGCAAAGAATAACATATTGGGGTAAATAACATATATGGATCGATTACAATAAAGTCTTAAAACTTTTATGTTCAATTTAAATAATGATAAATATATTTTAATTCATTGATTTTAAATTAAATTAACTTAATTTTTATAATTAATTACAATAAAAATTATTTAAAATTAAATCAAATTTAAATTTATCATAATTTTGTTACCATCTCCTAATTCACAAACTCTTTACAATAATTATGTAATTGATAAAAAGATACTACTTGTTTTAGTTTTTTTTTGTCAAGAATGACAACAAATTGAATCGAATTTAATTAGATTCATTGTTGACTCGAATTGTAATTGTTTATGGTATGATTGGAATTCGACTCAATATCAAGTCGAATCCAAGCCCCGTAAGTTGAATATGAGTTTAAGTCCGTTCTAACCATCCACAACAACAATCTTTTAAGAAACTTTTAAAAAATAATATTATTTTATCAATTCCAAATTTGATCAACTTGATTCTATTTTTAAGTCCAACATATAAGATTCAAATGATTCAATTTTTTGTAACGATATCATTTTAGATGATTTGAGAGTGTAAACAAATTATAACTCGATTTTGATTTGTACGATTAACATCGAAGCAAATTATGACTCGAGTTTGAACCATAGGATGGACATCGAATCCAACTCGTCTACTTGCTATCCCTAAATATTGTTAGTTTGACAAGACATATTTTCATCCCTAACTTTGAAAAGAGTACATTTTTGTATGAACTAAAGCATACAAACAAAACTAACATAACAGAACAAGCGTACACAAATTCCCAGGAAAAACACCACAAACTAAAGCAAACACACAACAACTCACTTTCTCTTGCTTTTTCCCTTTGTTTATTCTTTTAACAGAACAGAGCATCTCACACATTGCAAGCCTTCTTTAGTTCACTTTCACAAACATTTACACAAACACATTCAAAGCACATTGCACATTCCTTCCTTTTTGTCTCTATACTAAACTAACTATGATTTTATCTCTCAATCTCTCTCTCTAGCCATCTTCCTTTCCTCTCTAGCCGCCGCCGACCACCTAATGGACAATTTCTCGCACCGGAAACCAGTTCACCGTCTCCATGGCCGCCGTTCATGGTGCTGCTCGTTTACTGTCCCTCCGGCCAGCCCTGACAACCCGGTGATAATCAAGAAAAGCCTTTATAGAAAACCCGAATCGACCCTCAAACCCGGACCCATTTCGGTCCCAAGTTCGCCGAAATCGGGGTTGAACTTGGTGGGTCGGATAGACCCACGTCGGATTCTGTCCCCTGGTCGCGTCTCGCCGATCGAGTCTGATAAAGCTACCGACTTTGTTCGAGAACCCGTTCCTGACCCGTCCCCTCCTGCTGGTTCGGCTCCGAAATCGAGATCCGATTCGTTTCGGGGCGTTAATGATGGGTTTTTGTCGCGGTCGGGTTCGGATCATGGTGACGTCGACGTGTTCGATGTGAGGCTTAACTTGAGAGGAATGAAAGGTGGGGGCTTGGTGCTGGAGATGAGTTCGGAGGTTTTGATTGCGAACTCGGAGGTTATGGAGGGTCTCATTTTGGAGTATCGAAGAGGTCTTGGGTCGAACCGGAGAAGTGGGAGCACCGACTCGTCGAGGGTGTGTAGAATAGAAGTGCCGGATGTGGAAAATTTGGAGGTGTTTAGAGAGACTATAGAGTTGATGTTCGAAGAAGAAGTTAGTAAAAGGCTTTTGAAGCTTGGAGCTTTCAAAGCCATTGATATACTTGAGGTTTGGTGCTTGCTATTTGGTGTTTTTTATGCCTTTCAGTTTCTGCTTCTTTTCTTTAATCTTTTCATTTCTTTCAGATAAGTTTTATATTCTTTGTTTTAGGGTTCCATGCAAGATTATTTGGGGTTTAATTTTCCATGCAAGATTATTTGGGGTTTAATTTTCTTACATTTGCTTTTCATTTTCTGGATTGGTTTTGCTTTAGCTCTCTTAGGATTGAAATGAAAAATTTTCTAGTAACAGAGAAGAAACATAGTCAAAGCTAGATGTAGTTTGAGTTTGGATGTAATCTTTCTTGTAGGTCTTAGATTTTGCATAGTGCATTCTCCTGGAAAGTTCAGAGAACTCTGTGTGTACTATCTTTTTGGTAGATTAGGTATCCTTTTTTTTTTTTTTTCTCTTTGTGTAGATCAGCTATCTGATTTTTGAACTAACGATGTCTTCTGAAATTATTCTAGGTGTCAGCTGGCATCAAGTTCACCAAAGGTGTTTCTTCCTGTTTGAAGTACCTTGAGGCTGTGCCATGGACTGAAGAAGAAGAGGAAAAGCTGAGGAGCCTATTCGCTGTGTACAAGTTTGATGAGGCAATAACTCAAGACATTCGAGCTAGACTATTCTCGCAAAATTCGGTGGATTCACAACAAGATTTAGCCAAACATCTTGTGTGGTCCATCACCAACTGTAATGATGCTACGGCAAGGAATGAGCTGAAATCACTAGTTCGGGGCCTTCTTTGTAAAAATTCAGTTTATGAGAAGTACCAACATGATCTCCACAATGAGGATCTGTGTGCCTTTTGTCAATCGTGTCTACATTCGCTAGTCATACTCTTGCAGGAGGCTTCTGAAATGACTGCCAATGGGAGAGTGGGGAAAAAGGACAGGGATAAGCCTTTGATTGAACGCATCTCTAAAGAGGTTGATAATATTAATTGGCTGACAGAAATCCTTCTTGATCGACAGATGGGCGAAGAATTTGTGCAAATGTGGGCAGCTCAGGAAGAACTGATTAAGCTGCATAAGAGTGCATCCCCCATAGTCAGATATGAGCTCAGTCGGATTTCTGCTGTTTTGTTCATTGCTATGGGGACCAGAAGACTACAATGTGGAACAGAAACAAGAGCAGGGCTCTTTCAGATGTGGTTTCAGCCAATGCTGTTAGACTTTGGTTGGTTGCAGCGATGCAAGAAAGGGCTTGACATGAAAGCAGTTGAAGAAGCAATGGGTCAGACTCTTCTAACCCTTCCACTAATACAGCAATATACGCTTTTTATGGAATGGTTTAGGTGTTTCTCCAAGTGCGGAAATGACTGCCCCAATCTCAGCAAAGCCTTTCAGATTTGGTGGCGCCGGTCATTTCTAAAAGGATCAGAAACACACGCTATTGAATCCAGGTAACCAGTGTGTATCTCGTATAGTTTCGCAAACGTAACATCTGCAGGCGTAGGAAGTGCAATTTGGAATATGCCACATTGAATAATGTAGATCAACTATGTAGATTTGTTGTAGTAGTTGTGAGCTTTTCTTCAATAGCATCCGCAATTATGCAGTGAGAAAGCTGTTAAGGTACAGGTTGTATTGATGATTCAAGTTACCCATCTTGGTACCATAAAATAGTTGTAATCCAACAACCACGAACTCGAGGTGGATTAACTGGTAGTTCAAAAATGAAGAGCCTGATCTTGATTGTCTAATGCTAAAGAATATGGAAGGAAGTGTATTAGTTGCCTTGGTAAGGTTACTTGGTATCATCTTAAACAGGATATGTGAAACGAGAGAGAAGGGAGGAGCAAGCACCAAGTATATACTCTTCATTATCAAATCCTTAGATTTCTATTATCTCCAGGGCAAATGGAGAGGTCCCGTTTCCTCGATTGGCAATGGCCCTTGGAAAATAGAGAAAGGATAAGCAAGAAAAGAAAATTTGCTAAAAACATGGCATGTTGGTCTTAGGATCAGACATACCGATGCCAAGGACTAAGCAAAGGGAACTGGTTGGAAGTTAAGAAGTGAACAATATACAATCATTGATAGACTTGTAGAAAATTGCAACTATGTGGTTGTGGGAGAGATTGTTCCTTTATTTGCTTGTACGTTCAAGTGGTTGTTCTTCAGTAATAAACTATATTTCCACACCTGAATTCTGAAGGAAACTACTCGTATCTGTAGTGCGAAACACATGCTAATATCATACCGACTTGTTTCCACACTATAGGATTGACTTTAGACCATCCTGACCAGTATGTGAAATTGATATCCGACTCTCCAATTTTAAGGTGTGTCCGTTTATTTACATATGTATATCGAACGAAAGGTTGAAAAATGGAAACAGCCTAAAAGATACATGCTAAGTTGATTAAGTAAATGAGTTCATGCTGAATGGGAGAAAACTAAGTGCATTATTAACTGTTCCTGGAGATTGTAATTTCTTTTTTCTAAATTTGGACCGGCCTGAATGTTTTAGAATGGTACACGGTAAAATAACTCAAAAACATGATAATATAATCCTATAATGTTACAAATTCATAAGTACGTACAAATCTTGCACTAAAAAATTGCAACTTCCTCCATTTACTTCTTTGTGAAGCCCCTTTTGCAGCTTCTGAGAAATGTCACATTTTCTTTAGATAAACGAGGCTTCCAAACCAAGATTACAAGGATATTTGTATCCAAAGCCAAGAAGATCATGTACAAACATTAAAATCCACGACCAATTGATTATGATTCCTCAAGTCCTACAAATTGTCACATTTTCCCATTCCCTGGATCAAAGAGAAGTAGATGCTATCATCAGGAGTAATGCCTTTGCTAACCATTTCTTTAAGTAGTTCTTCAGCAAGATCACCTTCCTGGTTTTTGCACAAACCTTTAATGAGGGCACTATAGGTGCGCAATGTTGGATCAAATCCAATATTTATCATCTCATCACGAATTCTGATCGCGTCCTTAATATCACCTCGTCTACTATACCCACTAATTAGAGTATTATAACTAATATGGTCCGGTTTAATTCCCCTGATTTTCATCTCTTCAAGAAGATGACGAGCTTCCTCAACTTTTCCCACCCTGCAGTGTCCTTGCATCAAGGTATTGTAAGTAACTTCATCAGGAACAACTTTGTTGCTATCCATTTCCCTCAGCAAAGCAAATGCACGATGCATATTCCCATTAGCACAGTGTCCAGCTATCAGAGCATTGAAGATTATAACATCTGGGGGCTCACCATTCTTGACAATCTTTTCAAATGTTTCGTCGGCCTCCTTCATTCTATTCCGTTTACTCAAAACATAAATCAAGGAGGTATAAGTCACCCTTGATGGTTGAATCTTTTTCCTAACCATCTCATCATAAAACCTAAATGCTTTCTTTATATTCCCACATCTGCAGTAACCATTAATCAAAATGTTATAGGTTATTGAATCAGGAGCAATTCCTTTGTCTGTCATTTCCTTTGCCAGATTCTCCGCCTCGTCCATCTTCACTTCCATAAACAAACCATGAATCAACATGTTATATGTCGACACGGTCGGCGTTATACCTTTCTCAACCATCTTATCCTTTAAACTAAAAGCCACCTCCAAATTGCCATTGTTACAGTAGCCATCAATCAACATGTTATAAGTTACAGCATTTGGAAGCAGTCCTAGTTCTTTCATTTTCTCAAGCATCCCAGATGCCTCCTCAAGTCTTGCTTCCTTACAGAGTCCATAAATAAGTGAACCATATGTGTAGGAATCAGGCTCAACCCTTTTATGTTTCATCATATTCACAATCAACTGAGCTCCTTCCACTCTCCCTCTTGAACAATATCCATGAATTATTGTGTTATACGTAATGACATCCGGCTTAATCCCTGAAAACTCCATGATCCCAATAAACTCCTTAGCTTTCTTCAATTTCCCTTCCTTACACAGCACATTAATCATTATATTGAAGGTAGACACACTTGACTTGATTCTCAACTTAAACATCTTTGCGTACAAAAACCAAGCATTCTCCGTTTGATTCAACTTCAGAAACAAACTTAACGTGGAATTACATGTCTCAATCTTAGGAATCACACCCTTTTCAGTCATCAACTCAAAACATTTTAGTGCATCATCACCTCTCTTCAATTCACAACAGCCCCTCATCAACAAATCCAAGAGTACACCACTATCTGCACTAAACCAATCATGGGGCGCAACGAGCTCATTGAAAACCTCAGTGATACCACCCTTGGCACCATTGATGGTTTGTTTCAAAAGCTGCAAGCTTGGCTTTGGTGATGACAAGCGTGCAATGACCGCGACAGCAAGGCATTTGCTTTTGACATCTAATCGATCAAATCCACCAAACCCAATCTGGGTTACAAACTGGTGAGCTAAATCAGGAGTCTTGCAAAGTCTATAGAGTGTGGCAGTGACAACAGGCGGAGTTAGACTGTACGCAAATTGTTCGACAAAATGCCACTGAGAAGACTGAATCCATTCAAGCAGGTTCTCGTCAGTGACTAGTAGATGCGGTTCTGAGTCGGTGTTCAAAAGGGTTTTTGGCGGGAAATTGTTAGTCTTTGCAGCTAGGGTTGAGGATGGTCTGATGAGGAAGGTGATTGTGATCGGATGGTGTTTGAGAAAATGAAAATGGAGAAAGTTGCGAGCTTTCATGATATAAGAAAAATGGGTACTCTTTTCATGTCAAAGAAGACACAGATACAACAAGATTGGTGATACCGTCGTCGAAGAACACAACCGTCTTAGGTTTCGGATGGGTCAATGTCAAGAGCTCTCATTCCTTAATAATGTAGTTCCTAAATTGTGGAACAGTTTTTTTTTTGGTAATTTAAAAACATCCTTAATATTATAATGAATTTACCACAAATTATATTAGTTTATATCAAAAATTGTTATTTATATGCTTGAATCGAAAGAGTAGTTAGAAACTTATCTTCAATCTAAATTTCTCAGAAGTTTATTTGTATATGAATCACTTCCGACAAAATATTTATTATATATTTTATTATTTAATTTTGACATTTTTGATTGTTGAATCGTCAAGATCATGATTAAAATTTTAAATCAAGATGAGGTATAATCAAACAATACTTCTTATTTGAATTGAATTTTTGGATAAGGGTTGATTTGTCACTTTAAAGAATGTGTATTTGTTTGCTGATTGAATAATAATGTGAGATTGTTGGTGTAGATCACGTCGTAGTGGAGAGCATAATATTGCAAGGTAGTAACAAATTGGGTATGTGCGACTCCCTGAGTGTGTGACTTATTGGCTACATCACTTTGGGTTGGTTGCATATGGTGTGCGTGAACAAATCCATGTTGGAAAGCAACGATTGTCAATGATTTTCTTGTAGGCTACGTATATTTTGGTTGGTGAATGTGTTAACGATAAAGTTGTGATTTTGTGTTGATGTTTATGTGAATTAACTAGTGTTATTAGTGAACAATTGTTAGATTAATTTTTGGAAGAGCTGAAATAGGAAGTTGTTATTTGTTTCTTTCTTAAGTTCTCTCATTCAAGTTGAATTTTGTTTAATAACTTGAGTTATTTATTTATTGTTTTTTCGTTAAAAGATTGTTAAGAAATTTTTTTTGTTGAAGTTAACAAGAGTCGGTCATATTATTAGTTGTGAAATTCTTTCACGGTTTGTGAGGACGAGGAATAGTGTCAAGAGTTGAGTAGTGTTGGCTCAATAAAACCTTATATAAAACTATTGTCGTTAGTGAAAAAATTAAGCTAAATAAGGGTTCTGCAGGCGTAGGTAAAATGCGCCTAATTATATTACCAAAATTTGGTGGTGATTTATATTTGTGCGTTTAATTTTTTTTTAGTTTTTGATTGTACTAGAAACGATATTGATAAAACGAAGATTTTGCGAAACTACTACACTCTTTCGAATTTCAACTTCAATTCAAACACGCACTTTTCTTCTACGTAGGAAGTAATTTCGAATGCCAAATTTATCAGCTTACAACTCATAACAGAACATAAAATGATGGTGTTTAATTATAGTCTCAAATGTGAAAACTTCCAATGGATCAAGCCGGATCGGACTTAAACTTTAAAGTTGAAACTAAATTTGATCGAATATAAAATTTTGAATCCGATTAAATTTAGTTTAACTCATTGATCCTAAATTGAATTCCTTCATATTTAACTAATTTATCATAATTAATTAAGTCCAAAATAAACACTAACTTATTTAAATTAGATTAGTCTATTAACTTGGACCGTACTAAATAGGATTAATATTTGATGTAACTTATCATCTTTACATAAAATTAATAATATTTATTACTAAAATTGACATTTTTAGTTCAACAAAAAATTAATATATTAAATTTTAAGTTAGACTCAGGTTTCTGGAAAGGTCAGCTCGATCCTGCCGTCCATAATTAATTCAACAAAAAGAACATTTAATACTATGTATAATCCATTTACTGACTTGGTTGAACTTGAGGCATTTAATACGTTGATTCACGCAGCTGCTAGTTTGATTTGGTCACACGTGTTGTTTCCTGATGTTAAGACAAGACCTGTACCTCAAAGTTGCATAGCGTTTTGGTTTCCAAACTTTGATCAAGTCAACTTCCTTTCTAGAAACTAAACAAACGCTGACTTGGCATGCGATGGGGTCACAAGTTCCCTCGTTGTACCGTCTGTGACAGGGTCAATGAACTTGTCTTAAAGAGTATTGCAAGACTTGGAATTTGATTGAAGCTCCCTGTTGATTCAACCGATTGAAGAAGTACCAAGTCTGCAGAATTTCTCACACTTTCACGATACAGACCGGAAAAATCTATATCTTCCCGACCTGGTATCTCGGAGAATATAAATTTTATTTTTTAATAATAATGACTGCTAAAGACTAACAAATGTTGGTCATCAGAAATTGTCCATGCCTAGTATTGACAAGTTGGCAAAACAAGCTACTGGCAGAAAGAACAAACCAACAGGCTGTAAGCGAGTGTGAACAGAGACACGAGAAAATGACGAGGACGCTGTTTCACATTAAAGTGGTGGAACCACTTCATCCTGTGACACCAAATTCATTGACGTTATCTATCTAACAGCCACCAAAACAAGAAAAAGTTGGAAGCCTACACGCTTTTCAGCATGGAGTGTATGTGCAACAACCGTCAACTTCCTCCAATGTAGTCACTTCACTGCAATAGTTTATGCAAGACCCACCAATATTTGATTATCAGTTCTAGAATTGTATCTTTATATGTCATAATTCCATTACTTGGCACGAACTGAGCAGAGGGTATGGAAGAAGCATCAAAATCAATACTTTTACTACCAGGGTAAAGTTACTGTTGGCATCACAAAGGATGGATATTACAAATGCAGCGACCCAGTAATTTACAATACTCTAGAAGAGACTATCACAGAGATCAAACACATTCAGGATTTTTTCCTCATGCATCAAACTATTCTTGGCCCTTTTTGCTGCCTATTATCAACATCCAGTATTCTTCTCTAGATTTATCACCAACATCATTCAATGAAAAATGGCCATGAGTGCCACGCCGGTGCCACGTTCCGGGAACTCTGATCAATGTTTCGCATGGGTATTTACCTTCTCTCAAATGGGTCTTGATTTTGGGGATGCACCTAGTGCTTGAGCCTTCATCAAAGAGGGTTCAAAGATGGGACTGTATGTTGTGCTTGGTCTTGTTGGATACAATGAGTAGTCGTTTACTGTATAACCACTTTGTCCTACCAAAGCAAAGGTTGGGTGAGGAGGTGAAAGATAACAACTCTTGTGTGCTGGTCCATATTGGCGTAATGGACTAGAGCAAGGAGACACCGGCAAAGAGGAGGCGATCATTTTGCCATCATCCCTGCATACAGAAGCAGGACTTTTAGACCGATATAGCTCTCATGCATACCCAAAGGCTTAAATGGCAAGAAGTTATTACCTCTTCAATGCTCTTGTATTAGCAGCTCGCAGGTTAATTGCATGATCTGCATCGTTCAGATTAGCATTTGATCTGTTGGCATGAAGTTCTAGCACTGGCTGCTCAGGAAGAAATAAAATTGAGCAATTAAGTGGCATCCAAACATTTCACAAATGAACTATGAAAACTGAATAGGTTATAGTAAGACACGACAGGAATAAAGTGCAAATTGCTTTCGAAGTTCTCAAAATTCATCAAATAAGCCCTTGACATTTGATAGCCACAACACTTTAGATAACAATTCACTTAAATTCATAGTATAGTAGCCCTCATCTATCAACTGAAATGAAATGGTTGCATGGTCCGTTAATAGATCTTTAGTAGTTCAAATGCCACAAAACCATGGTATTGCAGCTGCCTTTTATGCTGGAGGTACTACAATTCTAGTCAATTATCTTACAGCAACTTTCATGAGAAATTTGATCCAAATATAAATAAAAGGCATATCTGAAAATAATTAATTGTTCATAAACTTATTTCATGTCCAAATGCATGCCTGTTTGAAAGCGATCACACACAAAAGATTGGCGGAAGTTAAACAGGAAGTGCAAATTTTAAACATCTTTGGAAATAAACTCTAGAGTCTGAAAAGGCACAATGATGTATTTTATGAATCGTCTTCCTCCAATCAAATGCTCTATCAAATTCTAACATCCAGAAGAAGAAATTCACACACCATGCAAAACAAAAGTAAATTAAAGTTTAATAGAAGGTTAGGAATCATTAATTATACCGGAGTGCGGCTTCCATCAAAGGAATAGGGAACTGTATCCCGAATTATGTTGATGTCAGAAAATCTCATTGCTGCTTGCTCCCGAATAAATGGGTGCTCTAACAACTTTACAGCTGGAGGGCGTGCTGATGGATCTCGTTGCAAACATAGTCTTACAAAGTTCTTTGCATTATTAGAAAGATGCTCAGGTATATCCGGCATATCTTTACTGTTTCCAATTTTAAATATTGCTGCCACCTGTTGAATAAAATCTAAATGAGAACATTTCAACTATAAGAATGCTGTTAAATATGGAGAAAATTTTTCTTTTGTTTTTTTCTCATTTACATTCAACTCACTTTGAGCCAAATGTGCATAATTCTCATACTTGTGCACCGACACAGATTTAAGTCCCAGTAAATGAGGTGGAAATCCTACCCCATTACCACCAAACTAAACCACTACTTGTTAAGACAAGCATATTTCTACCAATGCTATTTGGTGATAACAGAAACGCACCCCTTCAAATTGGCTCCAAGGCGGCTTGGACGTAGCCATTTCAAGAATCGTACATCCCAAGCTCCATATATCCACAGCAAGATTGTATCCACTTGTATTCATTACAACCTAGGATCAGAGTTCAAAGAAAAAAGAATGCAAGGTAATTAATTCCTGACAAAACGCCAAACAAGGATTAGGAATCAGGAAGCTAAAACAAAGAAAAATAGGAATGATTTTGATCAAGGACAAAGGAGTTGAAGTTTACTTTCCTTCTCAAAAAGATTGTAAGAAAGCAAGAGATAAAAGGGTAAAAGTACCTCAGGTGCCATCCAATAAGGACTTCCCTTGAAGGAAAGCATTGAAGAACAATTGGCAATCTGGTTGAACAAAAAAATGAAGAAATTTTAATCATAACCCATGATGAATCGATAGGGGTAAAAGGTAAAATGATTTACAGCATTTTCTTGTATGGTAAATTGAATGTTTATCATGACATGGCATCCTTTAGTTATTAAGTTACACAGCCAAGTTAATTGAATTGAATAGAATTACAAAATCAACATAAAATGAAAGGATAGTTGCAGCAACCATATTTTAACCAAACGGGAAAAGGAACAAGATCTTTAATCGCCATCACGAATTATCATCCAAATAACACGATTTACTTAGACTTGGCCACTTTGAACTTTATCATTTGAATAAGTTGACAATTATGTGAAATTTTTTTGCAGGTGTTTAAACATAAATTAGTTACGTCATATGGCTGAGATGGGACATACATGTTTAGCCATGCCAAAGTCTGCCAACTTGATTTCACCATTAGGGTCTACTAATATGTTGGCACCTTTAATATCCCTGCCAGAAGAAAGGAATGCATAAATTAGAACAATGCCGGAAGATGTTATTTTAAATACAAATTAACATCCATAGCCTATACCACCCTAAATATACCTGTGTACAGTATCTCTTGCATGTAAATAGGCAAGCCCCGAAAGAATCTGCCTGGTATAGTTTTGAATAACAGGTTCCCTAAAGGGGCCATAATCTTGTAGTAATTTGTGAATTGAGCCACCAGAGACATACTCTAAATAAACTGAAAGTGTTTCTTCACTCTGAGAATATGGCAAACCAAAATGGTCTCAAAACCAGATTCTAAAATTTGAAATCACTTGGATTGAGCAGAGATTGAGCTTAGAATGTCAAAACAATCATTTTGCAATAGTAAATGAATGATCCTTCAACTAGTAAGGTAACTCGTACCAGTTCGCTTCCAAAATATCGAACAATATTTGGATGTGAAAGTTGATTGAGCAAATTTATTTCCTGTTGACAAAGAAAAGCAGTAGAACAATGCATTAACATGAAGCAAATCCAAAGGAAACCGAGCAATTATTAATGGCTCGCTATTAAAAGGATCGACTTCAAATTCAATTATTTGTTCATCGAGTCAAGTTGGTAACAGAAATTAATTACCTGATTTAGTTGCTTAAGACACTCTTTCGAAGAATGATCATCAGAAATAACCTTGACTTCCTTTATTGCGCACATTTGTCCACCCTCACTATTCACAAAGCAATAAGAATATTAGGACTACTGAGTAAAATTTGTATACACGTTAATAGACTTCTAAAGAGTCATTCTACTCCTTCAATCTTTTCATTAGTTTCCGATAGTCTCTTAAAAATTTGTAAAACCATTCAGATGGGAATTTTTCTTGTTATAGAAAAGCTAAAACCTTGTCTAAAGTTGTCACAGCACATCTCAGTCAAAATAAGCATCAAAATGCCTATTCACCTGTTGAAACCAAGATAGACATGCCCAAATGTTCCCCTGCCAAGCAGCTTTCCCTTTTTCCATTTAGACAGTGTAGCTGGACAGTTTTCACTCACTCCATTTCCTCTACAACTAGTAAAGGAAGGAGGGCTTGTAGGCGAACCAGGTGGGAGAGGTAGTGGATGACCTTGGTTCTTCCCATCCCCAGAAGGAGAGTCTAAACTCGTGCTGCCAAATCGTGGATGCAGAGGTGATGTTGGTCTACTTGCTCCTCTGGAACCAGGAACAGGACTTCTTGATCCAGGAGCAGGGCTTCTGGAACCTGGACCAGGACTCCTTGCTCCATTATTGAGCGTCATTTCACCAAATCGTCTAGGTTCACGAGATAATCTGCGTTTCAGTCAATATGTCCAGTTTAGAACCAACATAACCTTTCTCAAATGCTCAAGCGGATTAACCAGTTATAACTCAAATAAGTATCTGCTATCCGAGTAATCTGGCAACTAATAGTTTATACCTAACTCCATTATGTAAAGGTATCTGAATAATCAGGATAACCCTCTCTACTCACAACCAGACATGTTAAAACAAAGAACTAAATCCACATGAATCATGTTCCTGCCACAAATTCAGAGCAGAAACTGGAAGTTGAGAGACAGGAGCAGAGAAACAAAGTATTGGATAGGCACAAACGTAAAACTGTGTCAGAAAATAGAACAGACAGCAAGACAGCAGAACATTCAGCTCTGACACAGATTAAATAGATAGAGGAATTAAAAAAGAGTCTTTTTTAATCTTTTTCTTCCATGAAGGCTCTGCAACAATTCAGAAACGTGAAAACCTTTTACGAAATGAAAGTACTCTATTTTGTGACACTCCTGTGTCGGAAAAATAAAAAAACATGAACTTCTGAAATTACATCTCATAAAAATATCAACAGAAAAACGACGACCACCTACCTGTAAACCCCAAAATGAATACCATGATGATCACTATTCCCAATACCATAATCCTCCCCGTTAGACCCGGAAGAGCTGACACTAGAAGCCGAACCTGAAGCGGACCCAGATCCCAAATCGATCCCAACAACAGCACCATGATCACTGACCGATGGTTTGGGAAGAGGAAGGCGTATCTTTTCAGCAGAGTCCGAGTCAAAACCCGAGAACCCAGAAGACCCGAGAGCAAAATCCTTGCTTCCACGCGGAAAGGTCCGAGTCAGAGCCGCCTCATCAAAGCTCTTGAACTTGCTCCTTGAGCTCTTTTTCTTGCTCACATCGTTGCTGCTGTTGTTGTTGCTTCTCTCTTGACTCTCCTCTTTGCTCCTTCCGGACTTTTTCCCCCACCAAGCAGGCATGGAATTAAACTGAGACCAAGAACCCACCTCAACAACAACCAGAGGTTGAGAAAGATAAAATCGTTTATGTGTGTACACAGAAGACTTCAACCAAAGATTCAAGCTTTTGGACAACGAAGAAAGCAGAGCCAGAGAGAGAAAAAAGAAAAGGAAAGAGAGAGGAAATGAGTAGAAGAAAAAAAAAAAAAGACGACTTTCTCATTTCTTTCTCCTTTTTTCTCTCTTAAAAATAATAATTTAATTAATAAAATGTGGGACCCACAATTTGACACAGCTGTGTAGAGATTAGAGATAGAAAGAAAGAGATCTATACTTTGGGGGACGGCAGGCGGTGGCTGGATAAAGTAGAAGCGTGACGTGGCATTTCTCTATTTTTTTTCTTCTTAAAATATCTGTTTAAATAATAAATATTATATATTTTGATTGAGAAAGATAAAGGGGGCAAGTATATGACTTGTGGGCTTACGTGTGTGTTTTAATAAATTAATTAAACATCTAAGAATTAAAGGGGTTGTTAAATTGTGATTGGATGGATGTTTTAGGTGTAGTTGGTTAAGATTAGTCCCATGCATATATAAATATATTAATTTAAAAAATAAAAAAATTACAAAGAATCTATAGGGATGATTTTGTTGCGTTGGATATTTATTATTTAATACCATCGAATATCATTAAATTTAAAAAATGGGGTTTAATATTTAGAGGCGTGTGAATTAAAATTTTATTAATATTTGAATTAGGTACGGGCAAATCCTAATGCATAAGGTTTTTAGTTATGAACATCAATATATGCGCTCATCATTTTATAAAAAGATTATTTTTGTGAAATGAACTCGTAACATTCTAATCATAAAAGAGTAATCTTATCATCGTATATTAAATAAAATTTTAAATTTTAATCGCTAATTTTTGTGTGTATAGAGTATATGACTTGATATGTGCAATAATTGGTAAATTGCATGTTTTGAATATAGATAATACTTTTAAACTAATTTAACTTAAAATTAATAAATTAAAATTGAATTAATAAATATTTATATTGAACTTAAATTTGTGAGATTTGGCTTGAACGATCTAAATTTATTTGGATAAACAACGTTTTCTTGTTAAGTTTTGTCGAATATTGTTATTTTTTATTATCAAATTATATCTGATCGAGAATTAAACTAAGGTTAAATTAAATAAAAGTTTGAGCCCGACCAACCAAATACTATTCTTCATATGTTAACAACAATAACAATGTTCAATAAAAAATTTAGCTAAACATTGGATCTAAAGAGGTTTAATATATGCAGCTATATTTTAAGTAATAGAGAGGTATATTCTTCGTGTATAAATGATTCAAAATTAAATGAATAATTGACTTTATTAATATATATTATAAGTCATTTAAATAAAATAATATTGTTTTGGTAAATCTTATAAAACGATATTATTTTAACTTTTTGATTTAATTTGGATTGATCATCAAATTGAGGTATAATTAAATAAAAATTTGTATTTTATTTGATTTATTATTATTATTTAACACATTTAAAACTCTAAATTAAATAATAAGTTAACTAATTTAATAAGCATCAAGAATTGTTGTTCTCAATCAATTTACAGTTTGTATAAATCTTTTGAGCCAATTACAAAGCATACTAGTGAACCCGTAACCAACCTCTCACTCTCAGACATGAGAGCGATTTGGAGAGTGGTCCACCTCAAAAAAGCATTTATTATATTATTGAAGTGGGGTAATTATTTATTTGGTATATTTATATTAATCTATTTGATTGTGTATTTTATTTATACTCAAAAAGTGTGGTGATTGTGTGTAGAGGAATATACGGTTGCTTGAGTGGAGACTAATGTACGTCATTAGGCGTGTAAATCATTACGACGTCATTTATACACATACACGTCACTTTCATATGTGTCGACCAAGTGGACTTTTTTTAATTGAAAAATAAAGGAGAATTAATTAAATTCATATGATAATAAATATTTAATAGATTTGGATAAACTCCAACATTATAAAATAGCACCATTAAAATTTGGTAATTATAATATATGATTTAAGTAATGATGATATTTTGGACTTGAGTTTAAATAAAGCAAGTATTTGTCAAGAAAGTTTATAATTGTATTTGATTAAAATTAGATTAGTTAGTATTTAATTATGGCTCTATTTGTATTTGTATTTCATTGTTTTAATATGTATATAAATTTTAAATTTTTTATTTTCTCTTTATATTTTACAGCTGGATCAAATAATATAGATGATTAAAAAACTAAACGTCACAAACCTTAATTGTCCAATTTTTGGTTCGATTTTCAACTGTTCGATTTATTTCAATAGCTCTTATTGTTAAAAATTAGTCAATTTATTAATTAATGGTGAATTTCATAAATTAATAAGTTTTATTAAAATAAATAAATAAATTTTATTTAACAATATCTTTTTTAATTAAAATGCAAATTCTTTAACATATAAGTACAATATCTTTCAATTATATTTCAAATTATATAATTTTAATCACGATTTAATACCGGTTGAACTTCTAAACCTTAAACATTTTATCTGACCTGTTTAACTTATAATCTAATTTTTAAAATATTAAATAATACACATTCGTATCATATAAAAAATAAAGAGATTATCTTTATAACATAAACATTTTAAATTATAATAAAGCCATAAATGATTTTTTGTGATTATGCTAAATGTTGCTTTAATTTGTGAGTTTAGTTTTGCATTTGCTTAGATTCATTCAATGCAATTATTATTCCTAATTTTGGTTGTTAAAAAACATTTCTTAAAATAAATGCACAAAAAAAATTAAGCACATTTAAGAATCCACATAATTTGGCAATTTTTTTATTTCACATTAATAACAATTATTATTAATCTATTAGTTAAGGGTAAGACTTTAATTATTGGTAAAATTATTACTTCTTGCTAAAAAAAATGCATAAACTCTAATTGACTAATCAAATAAAAGACATGGAAGTCCTGCTCTACCTTTAAAATTATAGTTATCTAACTGACTGAGATTTATTAGATACAACAGACACAGTAATTCGAGAACAACAAATCTAATTTTGTAGAAGCCGGCCCCATTAATTTCAACAACTAATTAACTAATAAAACAAATAATTATTGTATTCAAATCTCCATTAGTCCCATCGATCTTTTATTATTATTACCATGAAATTGAAAAATTGATGTGACAGTCCAATAATAGAGACGTGTAGGATGGTTCGTGACAATCAAACCCTTTATCTTATCATCACATAAACATAATGTTGTATATATATTTTTCATGTATATGGAATTATATAAATAAAGTACCGAGGATACGTATTAATATAAACTACATATTTTAAACAAATTATTGAACAAAATAATAATAAAAAAGTAATAAATTCAATTTGTTGTTTTTAAAAATTTAGCTTGTCTTTATTTTATAAAATTAGTAAAATAAAAATAACTTTAATTTAAGATTATTATATTAAATTGAATTAATAAAATTTTGAACTAAATTTAAGTTATAATCGACAGAACTGATTATATAATTAAATTATGAAATTTTATTTTAATATAATTAACTAAAATATCATCATTTTGATTATAATTTGGACTAAAATTGGGATTGAAATATTGGCTATAACTATAATTTTATCCATATTAAAATACCATATATAACTACTGATTAAAAAATTTAACCAATTTAACCATAAAAAAAATTTAAACATCCTAATTTTTAGGTTCAGTTTTTAACTTTAAGGCCTAATTTACTTTAACAATTTTTGTTATTAAAAATCAATCAGTTAAACTTAAAAATTTTCAATGAAAAAGGACAATCACTTTTAATTACATTTTAAAATCTTTAATTTTATTTTACAATGTCTAACACTATTTTTTTTTTGTTGAAAGATAAGGAAAATTCCATGAACCATATAAGTGAGTTACACAAGGTGAAATAGACACTTATACTTTCGAACGAGAGAAATTGCAAGACACTCTAACAAGTTCATGAGTGCCCACACTAATTAAACCTTTCAATCTCTAATTTTTTTATCTTAACCTTTTAACTTTGTACATAACACCATAACTTAAAACAAAAAATATCAAGAATATTGTGTAGAAGGATAATGTTTGAGTTTGATGTTAACTTAGTAAGTGATTTTCATAAAGTCGTTATCAACTCATAAATTGTTTATATTACTTTTTTATAAGATATTCATAATCGCTACTTCCTCGAAGCTGTTTTTATTTAGTAAGTCCGCAAATCTTGAAGTCAAAAATGTTCTATTCCTCCTTTTTCGATCCCTCAATTTGGAATGTACAACTAAGAGCTCGTTTACGATATAAAACACGGAAACAAACTCATGTAATTAAAACGTGTGTAATTGAATAAAAAATTAGTATTTATATTACAATACCTTGTGTTATCTATAGATTAGGCGTCCGATTAAGTGCATGAATTTTTGAAAGGATAATAAGTTATTTTTTTATCATAAAAGTTCTTTTTTTGTTAATAGGCGTTTTGTTGTAAAAAAAAGTATTTTTTTGTAATAAATATGATTTTTTGGCAACCAAAATATAACTTTTAAAGAAACTCAAATTTAGAGCTGCTCAAAAAAAGTATTTTTTAGGTAGTTTTTTCAGATCAATTAATGAGCCTATTTTTAGTCTTTTTTGTCCTTATGTTTTATACATAATTCCCACAATACTCACAAACTCATCTTCCCGTTATTATGTATTTAACTATTTACTCAACTTGAATATTTATTTTGAGATTTATATAATAATAATTGACTTTTTATATATATTTTAATATTTATTTTCAATATTAGTTGACTTATATTATAATCTATATAAAAGATTTGGTTAGATATATTTTCATTTATGTTTCATATGGTTTAAAATTATATAATACTTGATATATTGTACTTTGCATATTGTTTAATATACTTTAAATAATATTTATATGCATAAATAATATTATTATAAAATAAAATATAATTAAAATAAAAAGTACTTTTATTTTTATGCTGTCAAATAGTCTATTATATGAAACTCTTTCAAAAAAATTCTTTTTTAAATGACAACCAAACAGTCAACTGGTATTTTAGAAAAAATTTTCTAAAAAAAAATTTATAGAAAAAAGTTCTACTGACAAAAACTCTACTGATATAAACTCAACCAAACATAGGCTAAGTTTAGTTCAAAGCTTATTTCAAATCAAATATGGTAAGTTATTATAATCCAATGAAGAAAAATATTAAATTAGTTTAATCTGCTGTCATTGCGTGATTAAAATGTTTAGTTGCATGGATAATTGCATGGTAATATATCAAATGCTTTACGATGCAAACTTGAAATCTTACATATAGGGTTAAATTGGATTCACTGTCAAGTCATCTCATCAGTTAATTTAGTGATGGTAATTATTAGATATGAAGTTAATTAATTATCAAAATCAAGCTCATAAACGTTGGTAAGTTGTTTTTGAAGAAGGTACAAAAATAGAGGAAAGACTGAAAGAGGCAAACTAAGTTTCTTTGATGTCCACGTAAAATAATGTTTTGTGCCACCTTAGTAAATTTTTATCAATGTTTTAAAAATTTAACTGAAAGTTAAACTGGTAAGACAAGAAATTTAAAATTTTAAAGGTTTAACTGGAATTAAACCATCATAAAACCGACTAAATATTGAATAAAATTAAAAAATTTAAAATATAGTTGAAAAAATTATCCTTACCCATCAAAAAATTTAAAGTTTAATTCAACAAAGAAATTGTTAAATAAAAACTAATTAATTTGTTTTGGTTTATAAGAATTTATTAATCAGTAAAAATTGACCAATTAATTAATAAATTGAGCGATTTTTAACAATAAGAATTATTACAGTAAATTCAAATCGAAAAGTTGAAAACTTAATTGAAAAGTTAGATAATTCAAAGTTTTTACGATTAAATCACCTGACTCGGTTGAATTTTTTAATCGTTGGTTAAGATATAAGACGATATTTTTATAATGCAAGAATCACTAAAATTAAAATTTTATTTTATTTAGACAATTCTATGAGAAAAAAATTTATTTAACAAATTTCATTTAAATAAGATAATTCTTAAACTTTTCACAATATCTTTAAGAATATAAAACAAAAACTTTTATTTTTTTATACAGTTTACATTAAAATGTTTACAATTTCATGGGAACATTAAAAACGTGTAAAGTTATTGACAATACTTTAATCTTAATTTCTACTCTCAGTTACTAAAAAGGACTAATTATTTATTAGCGGTTACTACTACTAAATAAGAATTTTTTTAATAAATTATTTTAAATTATTTATAATATTAAAATTTACCGATTTTTTCTACTAAAAATAGGAATTTTAGATCACAAGCCAAAACCTAAATGGTTTTAGAGTCAAATCATTAATTTGCTAAGAAGGACACTAATAATGAGGAATTTCGTAATTATCTCCAATGATTAAGACAACAACTGTAACATCCTCATCAATGTCTTTATCATAATTTTGATTAACTGCTTTAATTACCTACTAATTAATTAAGACATCATAGGACCCACATCAATGAATACTATCGACATGGTCATGCTTGATATGGTATAGTTTTTGGACATATTTCACCTTTCTTGGGTTGGTCCTAACATGTCTCTACACAATGCATCAATCAATCATATCACAACTTAGCATCTAACTTTTCTACTTCTTCTTCTTCTTTTGTTTTTGTTTCTTTTCAAACAAATAACGTTTTAATGATAAAGAATTATGATAGTGGTGGAAAAGGACCAGATATTTTAATATGAAACAAGATGAGACTATCTTTATTATCCAAAGGAGATGAACCACTTTTCTGGTGGTAAAACTAAAATCTTCAGAAATAGACATGTTGATAAGGATGAACTAAAGACAGCAATGACTTTTTGTGTGTATGTGTGTGTCCTGTACAACCATGCATAGAAAATGACACCTTAGTTCATATAACCTAGACATAAAGTAGTTGCCTCTACACCTGTATCTAAGACCTAACATCAATTATAACTCTCACCCCACTTCAGAAACCACGCTTTGAGTGGTAGTCAGAGCCACCACCATCATGGTGGTGTAAGGGACATTGGGGCAATCATTATTTTCAGAAAAGTAGCAGAATTTGATTCCTGGGATGCAACGAAAAACTCATTGCAGCAAGTTCTGTAATCCAAGTGGCAGTGATACGAAGTTTTAACCTCAGTTTGAGAAGGCCTTGGACGATTCTCCAACTCCCTCATGCAAGCATACTTTTCGGATGCACACAATAGTCCACAAATTACGTGTTTCGAGGTTTCCTCCATATCCTGGTCTTTCTCAAGAATGGTAGAAGCAGCTATGAATTTGAAACATAGTTCAACAGTTCCAAGACTGCCTCTCCCTCTTTGTTCTTTCTCTTGTTCTTGTGGTTGCTTGCATTTCCATATGTTGTCCAAGCCTTCACAGCTTATGCAAAAATACCAACTGCATTTTCTCTTTTGCAATTTCCTCTGGATACTTGCAATTCATCTGTTTACTGACAAAAAGAGATATCAGATATGCAAATTAGCTCAACCATGATTGGAAGTTTAACTCACCACACAGAGGGCAAAATGCTAGACTTTCTCTTTGCAATTTAATCAGCTCCACTCTAAGCAATAATGTCTGAAAGCAAAATTTCATTCTTATAGACGCGATTAAGAGAAGGACATCACAAGGAGATGACAGCCAAGTTCGAAAAATACCTGCAATACATAGAGCTGAATGCAGGAGGCTCAATATAAGATGGAAGGATTCAGGGAATTATAGTCCAGGTGATTCCTACAACACTGAACCTTAAAAATTTTGTTCTGTAATTGGCTACATAGAGATGTCTTTTCAGCATGTATCACATCACATTCCATAGCGGGCTCTTGCTCTGAAGGCAAATCAAATTCCACCGTATCCACTTTGTATAATAGTGATCTAACCTTGGGCAGCCTGTTATAAGTATGGGGCCGTACAATGACAAAATAACTTTCAGAATATAATCTGGAAATGTATCCCATGAGACCAAGTACCAAAACCAAAGATTCTGATACAAGTTCAAAGGAAATTACATCATAGAAACTTCTGACATTTCATTTTCCAAACTTGATTTTCCTTCGTTCCATTATGTTACTCGTACTCCTCGTGATCACTGGATCAGGGATATAACCAACTCGCTTCATCTGCTTTGTGAGCCAATTCAATAGTAAATAGATCTCCCTGATCTGAGGGAGTCTTTTTATCTCATGCATGTTAGCCTGTATCTCAATCCAGCTGCTACCGGGCTGCTTAACTACTCCACAAGTCGTCATAAGTTTTCTAATTCTGACAACATCTCCCCATCTGCCAAGATGTGCGTACATATTATAGAGAAGAACATATGGTCCAGAATTTGTTGGGTTGATTTGTAGAAACTTTTCTGCTACATACTTCCCTAAGGTATGTTTCTATAAACTCTACAAGCACCAAGCAGAGACCCCCAAACAACAGCATCAGGTTGCATAGCATTTCCTCTATCAAATTCTTTGCTTCAATCAGGCAACCAGCTCGTCCAAGAAAATCCACCCTACAGGTATAATGGTCGTTTAATGGCACAACACCATCGTCTTCAGTCATTGATGAAAAGTAATATCTTCCTGCTTCCACAAGCTCCGCATGACTACACGCACATAGAACTCCAATCATCGTAACATGGTCTGGTTTCTCTCCAGACTCCAACATTTTCTTGAACAACCCAAGGGCTTCAATCCCATAACCATTTTGGGCGTACCCCACAATCATCGCATTCCATGAAACCTAATCCTTTTCTATCATTTTCTCAAAAACCCAATACCAATCCTCAGCTGATCCACATTTCATATACATGTCAATGAGCGAATTTCCTACAAATACATGAGACTCTTCACCACATTGAAAACAAAATCAGTGCTTCACAACATGAGAATGAGCCGGCCTACCAAGCTACAGGTCAGCAAGATTTGCGCAGGCACTTAATAAGTTGCTGAAAGTGTAGTATGTTGGGTAAAAAGATTCCCTCTTTAGCATCCGGAATAGTCCCAATGCCTCTTCATTCTCCCCATTTTGTGTATATCCTGCAATGAGGCATTCCAGGAGACCACATTCCTCTCCATCATCTTCGTAAACATGGATCTGGCAACTTTCACGCTTGCTGCCTTTGCATAGCCACTCACCATTGAGGTCTCAGACACAACATTTCTCATTGGCATCCTATCAAAAACACATCTAGCTTCACCAACTCTTCCACATTTTGCATACATATCAACCAATGCATCACCCAAGATAAGATCATCCCTGAGTCTATCACACTTCATCGCGCGAGCATGAATTTGCAAACCTTCCTTAAATGCTGCCAAACTTGCACAACCACTAACAATACTGGCTAACGTAACTTCATTTGGTTCAAACCCACTTTCCATCATCTTCAGAAAAACTTGTATAGCTATGCGATTCGTTGAAATTCTTTTTCAACTGTCTAATCTACTTGATTTAGATCAAGAAGAACAATAGGATATTCAAAGGCCTAGTTAATATTGCTTTTGACCTTTTCCGGCAAATCTCTAAGATATTTAAGAAATTTATATTGCAAAGAACATGCACTCACTACTCAGGACTTCTTGGAATCTTTAGTCCTTCTTTGACCTGTATTTTTAACCTTCATTGACTACGAGGGAGGCTTGTACTATGTTGCAAAACTTTTTGATATTAATGTAATCAACTAAATTACCAAAAGTTTGAAGTCAAAACATTGAGAGAAGGTGATAGAAGTCCAATCCAACTTCAAAGAAATTCAATACAATTGGACTTTTTGAAATAGCTAATCTTGTCAATCTTGAGTTCAAGTCACATGAAGATGCACAAACAAAATGCCAGACAAGAATAAAAAAAAGTCATAACATATATGCAACATATCTTACTTGGTATTTCCCTAAAATGCTTTCCCTATCACTGCCGCTCAATGGTTATGAAGTATCAGCTATAAACGGTGCTGAACTGCTGAACTCAGTCAATGCACCAAACAATAACTCCTTTAATTAAAAGAAACATAATTAAAGATGCTCCTCCCCCTATTGGGCATTCTCAGCAGCTTCCTTCCTTAAAGCTTGAAGCCTTTCTTTCAATTTCTTACTCTGTTCAAAATTAGCCTTTCTCTTGACAGCTTTCTGAGGGAACAAACACAACGATAAAGAAAATCTAAACATGAGTAAACTTTAACCAACCAGAAAGAATAAACAAGACAGGGACTCACTTCCTCCCGAAAACACCGATCTAGCTTCACTTTCAGTTCAGTGCACTCTCCAAAGAACTTCCCAATTGGATGGTCCAAATGACATTTCTGAAACTGCTCTATTATCTGACACAGATTTAGCCCAGTTTTCTAATACAATAAGAGAACGGTTGGAACAACCAAACCCGAACCAAATCGACAGGATCCGCAAAAGGACTCACCTCAGCACACATAGGGTGCCTGTGCAATGTCAATGGAGGATGCATTTCGCAGACAAGCAATTCAACTGGTCCAATCACCAATACCCTCCTGCCAAAATTAAAGCAATAAAATCAGAAGCAGCAAAAATTAACAAAAAAGATACAATTTTTGTGTTTTTAAGAGTAGACAAGTTTAACGTCTAACCCCACATCACAACAGCCTGAAGCCACAAATCAATCAGTTCTCGTTTTCAATAGCATCTATTAAACAAACCCCCCAAAAGAACGAAGCTGGGAATTTCTTCCCAAAATAAACAACTCCGAAATATGAGAATATAGAGATAAAGGTTAAATTACCTTAGTAATTCGAGTCTTCGACTAGATTTTGGTTTCAGCCGGCCGGTGGACGGAGGTTGCGTGAGCGAAGGGTTAATTAGCAAAACAAGAAGTCCGAGAGAACTGAGACTTGAGAAACTGAGAAATCGACTTAATGCGCTGTCGTTTCATTTGTACGTTAGCCAAAATAATTGCCGTTTTTAATTTGATATCTTGTTTTATATAATTTTAATAGAAACCAACTACTTTTGTGTTTTACATCGTCTTATGTATGATTTCGTTAAGAAAGCAAACCATAATGCATATCTTCAATAAAAAATAATAATTTGTTTACGTGAATCATTTTGTATTATCTTAAACTTTCCTATGTTCTTTGTTTCTCACTTCTTATTTTCAGTAATCAAATATTATAATTCTTTAAAAATTCAAACCCAAATTAGGGAAAAGTGTTATTTTTCACCCTGACATTTACATAAATTTAACCATAAAATTTCAAATAAAATCTTAGTATTTGAAAAATATTTAAATATAACTTTATTGAGGTAAAGAATTTACGATTTGAGTTTATTGTTGCAGATTACTTTATCTGTTAGATTGTTGCCTATAGTGTCCTCTTACTAAACCTTGACTTCTAACGAATAGCTCGAGATTAAGATCATTTATTTTTTTTCAGCCCCAGTCTTTATTTAACTCTTCAAGTAAGTCCTCTTTTTTTTTTTTGGTAATTTTGTGCTTAATTACTTCAATGATTTGATTTAAAAGAATTTGTGTTACAAATTTGTTTACCTTCTTATTTTTAATTTTTAGAATTTGTTTCTAGAAAAAGTCTCTGATAAAAGAAGCATTACTATAATTCATTAACTTAAAGTATCAGCATCGCTTATAGCTGGGCTAAGTGCTCAATGGTTATAGTTGGACAGGTATAGTTTCATTGCTTAACTTAGGCTTTAATCAAGCTGATCTCTATGCTGAAGTATTGATTAGCATCGATGTTTAGAATTCTTCATGACAATTTCCATCCAATGTTTGTTGGCTGAATTAACTTCCATCTGCTTTCGGTCAAGCATTCGTTACACTGAAAAATTGAATAGTGGAGAGGTTTTCGACTCAAATATTGATGGAACTCCCTTAAATTTTACCTAGGTAATGTCTGCTGAATGAGATCTTGATTTGGAAAATATGAGAATATTCATATATATATCCTCATTTGACTTGCGTGCATTCTTCCCTTCAGGAGGGAATGAAGGTTCAAATTTATGTAATGTTGGCATTGATGGTATCAACCTTAGTAGTCTTATTGCTCATTCTTTGTAATAATTCTTACTATTAGTTACTATAGGGGAAAGATGCTTTTCATATGTTGGTTTTGCTAAATGATTTTCAGGTATGCGAGTTGGTGAAAAATGACAACTTCTTGTTCCACCATTGATGGGATACGATATTCATTACCTCTAAATGCATTATACAGAAAATGCAGTTTCTCTTCATTTCGTTCTTTTGGGTTAGTCTATTTGTTCATATACAATGTATGGTGATGCATTTATAGAAATGAAGGAGATGACACAAAGAATATACCGTCAAACTCTTGGCTGGTATATGATATTGAGTTGGTTAAAGTCCATTGATTGATCAATTTTGATTTGCTTCACTAAAATGAGGAATATTAGTGAAATGTGTGTTCCAAAAGCATAGGAAGTCAAGCAAAAAACATATTGTACTGATTCTGTAGTTGGAATATTGGGAGAACCAAAGCATTTTGGCTATTGTATGCATTGAACACACTAGATATAAGATTGGAGAACTCCAAGAAGGATTAGTTTTTGTTACAAACATCTTTGCATAGTTAAAAGTATTTCTACAGACGGGTATTCAATGTTCATGACATTTTATATTTCCACACTAATCACTTAAGCAGAAACTTAAGTAGCTTTTGTTTTCTTTGCTTTCTGGAAATTGCATAAAGTTTTGGTGAGTTCGGAAGAAAAGCACTACTTGCGCCTTGAAAAAAGAGTTATCGTCACTCCTAAGGTGTAGGACCTAATGTATTTTACAGAAGAGGCCACTCAACTTGATCATATAAGTTTTTTATTTTTTTTATTTTTCTGTATTATGAGAATTAGTACAGATAAAAGTTTCTTGATCATACACTAACCAAAAAAGTGAAATTTCACGAGATGGAAGAATGAATAAACTCATCATAGAATTTGGCAAGCAATAATCTTGGCTTTCTCCATACACTACCATGTAATATATGAGTTAGTACCTAGTTGAACAATTCTTATAACCATTATCTACAATGTAAAATTCAAGTCTTGACATTCGTTTCAGTTATTAATATACGAGTTAAAACAATGAGGTGTGGTTTTTAAGGTTTGCATCTTACAAAATTTTTGTACTGCAAACAACAACAGTAAACGACATTCTCTGTGTTCAAGTTTCCATGGAATAATCTTGTATATTCAATGTAACCATTATGTGTAACTGCAATGTTCCACGTAGTGATGCGATTCTTATTGATAAAGTGATTGGCACCTAAAATTGAAATGAGGCATGAGCAAAAAAGAAACCATTCAGTTTCAAAAAAGGAAGACCATAAAAGACATCAGGGCTAACACAAAGATCATCAGTTGTAAGAGTTCTTGCCATTTTTCGATCTAAAATATCAATAGTCTACCAAAAGTTCCCAAGTTTTACTACTTTTGTTTACATTAAGGTTCATTTTGAGTTTTGTAAGAATCCATAATGAGAGTCAACAAGAAGAGTAGGAATAATAGCAGTTCTCACCTTGACTTTTATGGACTTTAATAACTTTACTATTTGGAGTAGCAACCATCGGCCATGGAGTTCAAGAGCATTTTTGTCGAACTGTCACTCAAAATCAACAATCCATCAAGAAAAAAAGGAAAGAAAAAATAAAATAAACACAAGTATAAAACATATTCCTCATGAATAAAAAATGGAAATGACTTCATAGTCAAACATTTTTTGTGAGACAAATTTGAAAGTAAAACTCATTGTTATATGAACTTGCAAAAAGGAAGAATAAATAAAAGTGAAGTAAAGAAGCAAAAAAGAAGGCTAACCATCAAAAAATGAGGGCTTTAGTTGAAAATGCACATCTTGATGGTTGGTAGAGAACATTTACGCCAAAGGATTGGAAAGTGGATCAACAAGAGAGATTGGAGTGATCAGTAGTGATGATGCGTGAAGGAGGCAACACGTCAGATCAGAGAACCCCTTTTACTAAGTTTCCGAGAGAAGAGGGTGAATATTTGGGGATTTAGGGTTTTGAGTAAAAATATAAAATATTTTTTTTAAAAAAAAATCACGTGTGTTTATTTACATGGAATTTGAAATCCATTTGGCCTTTCCAAATCGACTTAACGTTGAGTGTATGACAATGTCAGATTTCCGTACGAAATAGTGAGCAAACTCAATAACATTTACACCTCAATTGAGCAGGTTAAAATGTTTGGCCTTAAATTGGTCAAACCCAAAAAAGTTGTCTCCAAATTGTCACCAATCGCCTTATGTAGTTGTCACCAATCGCCCAAACCATTTTCAACTTGACAACGTGTTGAATTTATTGAGGTAAAGAATTTATGACTTGAGTTTGTTGTTGCTTATCTACTTTATCTGTTAGATTGATGCCTATCAGTGTTCTCTTACTGAGTCCAGACTCTCTGTCCAATATTACTGTTAGTGTAAGTCGACTTGTGTAACTCGACTTACGCATTTACAGTACCAATAAGTCGACTTGTATATGCTGTAACTCGACTTATGTTTGTACAGTACTGTAAGATTGTTAGAGTAGTGCCCTAAAGGCAATCGACTTTATGAATAAAT
>JANZLC010000200.1:30111185-30141299 GCA_026413385.1 Erythroxylum gracilipes
TTCCATACACATCAGATCCTGGTCTCAAGTTAATCCAGTGGCCACCATTTTTGCTTGCCAGCAAGGTCTGCATATTTATTTTTCAGAATTTAAGCGCCAATGAGTTGATTGTTTAATTAATTGTTTTCTCTACCCATGCAGATTCCAATAGCTTTAGATATGGCAGCTCAATTTCGGGCAAAAGATGCTCTCCTCTGGAAACGTATATCTACAGATGAATACATGAAATGTGCTGTAATTGAATGCTACTAATCTTTCAAACATGTCTTAAATATGAACCATGGATTCTTTCAAATTTGACCTTGAGTCAATTTCAACTTGATCTTGGCGGTCTATTCAAACATAACTAAATTTAAGTTTATGAGTCAAAAATTGTTATCGTTATAACCGAATTCAATTCTGAGTTAAAACTTGAAAATTAATAAAAATGTTTTGAGTTAAGCAGTAATTCAAGTTGGTTATTAAATTGAAAACAATAACCTTAGTAATGAGTTGGGCTTTAGTTCTATTGAGTTTGAGGCACTTGATTTAGTTGAATAAATTAAAAAATATAATATAATATCATTTTATTTAAAAGGACGTTTTTCATATAATTTTTATATTTTGCATCGGATTCAACCTTATATCTAGAATTAACTACATTCTCTAAAAAGCATATAATGGTAAATTCATTTGTGATTATTTTTATATATTTACTTTAGGTCATCTTTGCAGATGAAAATTTTCTACTTCACAAGCTTTTAAGCATTAGATGTTTACAAACTTTTATAATTTGATGTTTTTCTATTTCATTTTCCATATTTTAAAATTTTAATTATTATATAATTTTCCTGTTATATTATGTTAATTTTTATTTAAAATAACATATTATTAAATAATTAAAGTCTCAATATTATTTTAGATATAACAGAATAAATTCTGTAATATCACAAAGAGTAAAAATTTTAAATTATAAAAGAAATCAAAGTGATTTGTTATAAATAAACAATAACTCAAAACTCATTATTCATTTAACATATGAAGCTCTAGTATTTATATATTCTTATATCAGAATAGTTAAATATTATTGTACCATTGGTCACTAAGTCGGTTGCAAGGACTTGAAGATAAATATATACACAGACAATCGCAACCTCCACAATTCAGTTTTCTGCTTTGTTTCCTTCCTAATGATCAGAAACAACATAAACTAATTAAAACTGTTCTTCACCCTTAATTTTCCTTCAATCTTTCTCGGGAAAGTTAGGGAAGATGCCGATTGACTTTCCTTTAATACAATCAACACAGGCAGTGAAATATGAAAAATCAAAATTTTGAAGTACACCATCTTTTACCAACATATCCATTGTCTCTAAAAATATGGCTATAACATTTGTGTCATAACATAGAAGATCTCAAATCCAACCTCATACGTTTGGAACTAACAACAGTATTAAGAGAAGAGGAAGAAGCAACAGTAACAACATCATTCAACTCAAGTTTTTATAAATTTTCACATAAAACTCCATTTCCCACCAAAAGAGAGTCACGATATAAAGTTAATTTTCCAGTTTCAAAAAGAAGACTATAACCTAGTGTATCCAAAATGGATAAAGAAATCAATTTCCTCCTAATAGAGAATAAATAAGTGACATCATATAGCATCAAAAGATATCATGTATTTAACTGTAATCTAACTGTTCCAAAAAATTCAACTTTGACTTTGGTATCGTCTCCCATATATACATGTTGCTTAAAACTAGTCGGCCTGCTTCAACTTGTCAATTTATTTAAGAAATTCATAATGTGAATTGTTGCTTCAGTATCTAACCACCAAGCATTTAATTAGGGCATATCAATAACATCAGACTCAAAACAAACTATTATAAGACAATTACCTTTCTTCTCTAAGTGAGCTTTGAGTTTTTGGCAGCCAGCTTTTTTATGCCCAAAACTCTGATAAAAGTACACTTCCCTTTGAAAAACTTATTCTTCTAACTAACAGAAGATGAGCCTGCCTAAAGAATAATTCTTAACATGGTTCGATGTATGTTGACTGCCAAAAACATGCCTAAAGAATTTTAGGCCGAAGCTATTTCTTGAGTAGTTTATTTGTCAAATCGGTCTCCAACGAGAAATATCAAAGATCAAACTTTGTAATAAGAGTGGAATGGAATGAAGCATAGTGTTGCTCATGTGCTGCAACAAGAAAGATCCAAGCACAATGATCAAAGTGTTAAGCATGTATTCGTTGGCTATGACCAAAATTTCAAAGGCTACCGATTGTACAATCTAAGCAATGGAAGGATTGTTGTAATCAGTGATGTCGAACTTGACGAAGAAGTAATATGGGATTGGGAGACATAAGAAGAAATCACTTATAATTTTTTCCCATACTTTGAAGATAAAGACTAAGAAACTACAACAAATATTTAAGAGACAACTCCACCTACTTCTCTAAATACGCCTCATTCTTAGAGTACGAATGAAAATTTCAAATTAAGGGGAAGTGCTGAAGAGTAATTTGAAAGTTGATATGGATATATTAATGTTTTAAAATCTAGATACATGGATGTTTAAGTTCAATGTTAGGAGTTTAATTATGTTCATTTATTAGTAACATAATTAAATATTGATCCATGAATAGTTTTGAGTTCATGTATGGTTTATTTATTTGGGTTCATTAATAAGTTCATGTACTTAGATATGAAGAGTCATTTTTGTACCTATAAATATCTCTTTGTACTTGGACTAAAATAATTCAAGTAATATACAACCTCTTCTTCTTAACAATTCTCTCCTCTCTAAACCTCCTCGCTTCTTAACATTATCCACTCTTTAGCATTCTGAATCTAACTGTATATGAAACTTCAATATTAATATTATATTAAGCTTTTGAGCCTTACTCTTCTCAATTTACAAGAATAAACAAAGAGGTTTCTTTCCTGCACCTCGGTGCTTGAAGGCTGAGTTTTAGCAGCGGATGTGCAGAGGATTGGTGGAGTTTTGCTTCTCTGGTTCAGCTGAGTTATCAGCTGACTGCTGACTGCAATTTTTGAATAGTTACAGTAAAAGATGGCATTGGCAGAGAACAGAAGCTGTCCATTTTCGATACCAACTGAACCGCCACATGTTCATGATCAAATAAATTTTATCTATATATACTTTGTTAGAAGTTAGAACGTATGAATCGTGCAGTCTAGAAAGATTGGAACTTTGATCATGTTTGCTTGTTAGGTTTTATTTTATCATTAGCCCATTCTAGTGAGTAAAATCAGGTAGTCAATTTTATGGTTCCAGTTATTAGAGAATTGATCTTTAAAAATTAGGAGGTGTGGGTGTATTATGTCTATCGAGAGGATAATTGTGCGAATTGGCTAGCTAATTATAGCTATAACTTGCCTTTAGGAGTTCATTGTTTTCATAAGATTATTAAGGGACTTTCTTCTTTGCTGTTAACAAACCCAATTAGAGTTCACGAAGTCGGGCAACTCATCTGTAATTTTTTTTCATTAGACTTAGGCCCTATTAATTAAAAAAAAAGAAGAAGGCTTTGAACAAGGAAAACACATATGATAAGCGAAATATACTTTGAATTAGACAATGTGACAAAAATCATAAGAATAAAATATTTTAATTATAATGACACTCCTCGAAATTTGGAGTTTTGAGATATATAAATATGATATAAATATCTTATATATTTGAATAAACAAATTATCTGGAAGAAATTTATATTTTAATTTGAAATTAAAAATAAAATATTAACTATAACTAAAAGTAAAATCAAGTGTGAACTAATAAACTTATATATATATATATATAATAATAATTAAATTGTGTTAAATTTATATAGGTATTAAGAATAACTTGATATATGAAAAAGCATACTTCTATTTTTTTTATAGAACACTTAAAAATATTTAAATATAATAAAAAAATTTATTTGATCAATAGTAAACTTTGTCTTTAACAATATTAAATTTATATAAGTATATATTTCTATGTAATGTTATAAAATTAAAGTTTAAACACATTATTGAAAGTAATAATATTTAAGATAATTTGCTCAAAAATTAATTACAGTGATTTGGTGAATTTAATCGATAACTTATAATTAAACATGCTTAATATTTTCATTTATTGAACTAAACTTTATATAACCAATCAACATCATCATTGTGTTTGACCCACACAAACATAGATGGTGAGCAAAGCACAGAAGGCAACACATTTGAATCCGTCCTTGAAAACCATGTTTCGATTGTTTCTTGGCCTAATCCGCCCCAAGTCCCAACTACTGCACGCCCCCGAAGACTGCCCATCTTCGCATTCCTCAGGAAAAAGTGTATATATGCCAGAAACAGTGAGTCTACGTTGTTAATTGTTGGATACGTGCATGAAAAACTGAAAGACAGGGTCTGTTCTGTTTGCTCTGCATCTTTTCTAGTTCAAATCTCAAAAGGTCATTACCTTTAACTCTAAATTCAACAAATTTTGCCTTTTCTAGACGGTTACTTGATGGGTTCGTTGTGATTCAATGTATGCTTGTGTTTTGGGTGTTCTTTACACATATGGAGCTTTCCAGATTATGGCTTTGATGGGTAGGAGGTGACCTCTCTGTGTCCCCTATTTTTTTTGTTTTGTTTTAACGTTTGGATTTAATGAAGATTATTTTGGCTATTCTGTGATAAAAATGTAAATGGGAATTTGTCGGTTTTCCTTCTACCGTTTGATTGTTGATGTTTTTGTTATATGCCGTTGCTCTCCAATTTGTGTTTGCAATTTCCATTTCCTACTTGAGATGTGGAACTAATGCTTATTGTTTCAATTTATGAAGGTCTCTGTCCTTATACTTTTTCGTGATTCTCTATTGAAACAAATTAGAGAGTCAACAAAGGATTAGCCGAAGTAAAGAAAGAAGTAACAGGCTTCATGCAAAAAATAGGGTTGTAGAGCAGATATCCAGTCCATCAAACAAACAAAAGAATTAACAGGTATGCTTATCTTAACTAATATGTTCTTTGCTTCCGTTAAGTTACACTTTATATTTCCTTTTCGCATGGATGCTTCATGCTTCGTAGTTATAGCGCTTTTTTCTTTTGATGTTATGCTACTCTGATAAAATTTTTAGCCATAGGCTCACATTTAAGTCCTCTTGCATGTTCCTTGCTCTATCTGGGTAGCAGTGAGTATATAACTTAATTACAAAAAAGTGAAGGAATGTTCTTTTACTGTAGTGTAAGCTGCAACTGAAGTTGGATTTACGAGTGCAATTCAAATCTTGAGAGTCATCCTTCTTAGTGTGCACATTAATTGCTTTAAAGCCCTATGCTTTGTCATACTAATGTATTACAACGGTTCTTTGCGTGCTCTATATGCAATTCATGGATATGATGAAGTGGGAAAGGCTAGGCTTCATGTAACTAAATGGTATGTTCTATTGGTATAAATACCAAATGGATTGTCTCAGTGAACAGGGAAGTCTGTGATTACTTGATTTTTAAAAGATAAGCAAATCTAATCTATAAAGAAACTAAATCACTAGCAACGATGATAACAAGTTGAAATTGAAGTTGCAGCTGTATTAATATGCCATCCTCTCACTACATTATATGGTTATGTGATTGAAGACATGAAAAGAAGATTTCTTTTCTTCATGTCATGCTTCATTCGACAATTTTATCAAGAAGAAGAGTATAATTTCTTCTGTAAATATTCACTTGCTGTAAACTGAAGTGATGATGTGACAAATTTACTCAAACGTCCTGGACGTACGCCTTCTCTGTCTTCTTGTAGTTTACTTATCTTGCCTTTGCATGACCTGTTAGACCATCTAGAATCTTGCATTTTGATGAGTTACACTAGATATGCCTTGACTTTAGATACTGAGCACGTGTTGATTGGTTATTTTCTCTAAATCCATATAGGCCTTCTTTTGCAATGAAGTCCCCAAAAAATGATGAAACTGACCTGGAAGGTGGTAAGTTGGAAAAGGCTAGAGATAAAACTCCACACGGTAGCACCACAGCTAATGTACACAATCAGGCCTTGTTGTCTGGCCTTGCATATTGTATTTCCTCATGCAGTATGATCCTGGTGAACAAATTTGTGCTTTCTGGCTATAATTTCAATGCTGGGATATCTTTGATGCTCTATCAGGTAATTTTTGAAGTTACAAAACAGTAGGAACTCTGACAATGACTGTATTAGGATTGCTGAAATGCTATCTACTTTCAGAATTTTAAAGCAGATTGGAATTTCTTTGTTATCTATTTTTCTTCTTTTCTCTCTCTCTCTCTCTCTTTTTTCCTTATCTCCTCAACAAATTTTGATTTCTAATTAGCTGAAATAGCTCAACATATCTTTTGCTTTTGTGCAGAATATGATATCAGTGATGGTTGTGTCAGTGTTGAGTTTACTTGGTGTTATCTCAACGGAACCTCTGACGTGGAGATTGATTATAGTATGGTTGCCTGTGAACGTTATATTTGTTGGGATGCTTGTTACAAGCATGTTTAGGTACAACAGTTTTCTTTATTATTCTTTTAGAACCTTTTTGATGCTCATTCCTTTCACATGTAATGTAAAGGAATATGTGCTTTCTATTGAGGAATAACCAAAGTCTTTAAGGAGCCTCCTTGTGCTAGAAAAATTTTGTGATGTTCAGTGTATTTTGATTTGTATATATAGACTAGGAATTGACAAGCTGGCCCATTTTATTGCTACTATAGAAGTTTCTTTTGAAACAATACTAGACATTCTTCTTGGATTGTGGAATGTTTCATACAGATTAGATGTTCCTAATCATTTCACTAAATTTTCTTATCATTTTTGTATTTTTTAAATCTCTTTTCATACTGCTAAACTTTACTTTGTTCCTTTTGCAGTTTGAAGTACATCAATGTTGCTATGGTCACGGTACTGAAGAATGTAACAAATGTAATAACAGCAGTTGGTGAAATGTATCTTTTTCATAAGCACCATGACAATAAAGTATGGACTGCATTGTTCTTAATGGTATGTTCAACTGTACGATTTGAGTTTGTGATCACAAATGATTGCATACATGGTTGGTTTGCAAGTTGCATTTTAGTGGCACTTTTTTGTGGATTCTTTACTTTCTCACTGAAGAAATGAGACAGGTTATGTCTACATGGAATGGTTACTGTTACCTTTCAAAGAAAAGCCAATTGAGCATTTCCTGAAGAAAAAAGTTGATGGAGAAAAGATTAAAGGAGTCTAATGTTTCATGAGAAAAGGATGGGAGCTGAGAGTTAATGAAAATTTTCTTTATTTACTTCTATGTTCTGGGCATGAGATAGTATTAAATTAGTACTCAGAATCTTGCAATGATACTTTTTGATTGTCACATTCTTGTGTTACTGTGGATCTTGGGAAGAATTTGGCAAATGGAAATGCCTTATGGGAGACAAACTCAAGAAATGTGTCAACTTATAGATTAGCCTTATCAGTTGACTTTTATTTCCCCTTGGATTTACATAGACTAAATGAATATACAGTGTAGAGGGATGGAAATATGGTTCAGTGTTTTCAAAGGTATGTGTCTTCTTTGCTTTCAGTTTGCTTTGTTTTGGTCATAGAAAGATATTTAATATGGTTTAGAGAACACAAATCTACTTAGATGCCGGAGCTTTTGGACATGTCTGCAGCTACACCCCCATTGACTGATGATTTTCTAAATCTTAATGATACTATGCACTGAGATAAATTCATAAACCACTTTGATTTCGTGATTTTGCCAGTTAACAAATGTTGGCTTTGTTTTATGCAGATAATTTCAGCTATTTCTGGAGGGATTACTGATCTTTCCTTTCATACCGTTGGATATGCATGGCAGATTTTGAATTGCTTTCTAACTGCATCTTATTCTGTAAGTTTGTCTAGAGGTTGTACTTCTACTTTATACAAACTAGAGCCCTTGAATAGTAGATTCCAATGTTTGACTTCTACGTTTTTATGTGCTACCACATGATGTTTATGGACATTGATCGGCATGTTTTTTCAAATGAAATCTTTTTAATCTGATGCTTATCAGCTTCTATTTTGTATATCCAATCTTTTTAAAGACATGTTGCATATCTTTATCGGCTTATGTGCCATTTATACCCCTTAGCCAACTGCAAGGGGCAAGCTTTTACTAGATATTTGAAACTCCAATATGTTGGCCAAATCAAAATTTCCGTATCCCAATACGTTAAAGACTTTGACTTTCTTAGTAATGATAGTTTTGTCGAAGTCAAGTTTGTAAAACATGGGTCTATCTTGTCTTAATTCCCCTATAGAGCCAAACTTTTGGGTTCAAACACTTCAATCTAGTGTAGCTGCTAGTGCTACATTCATGTTGATGAACTAAGCCCTCATAATTACTGTTTCAGTAGTAGATTGGGATTCGAAGAGCTTGTTCATATTTATCAAATAGGGTTGTTCAACTTGCTTTTCTATTTCAACTCTCTTGTAGCTGATAGATTGTATTTCTGTTGTCTTGTTGCTACAGCTGACACTACGTAGGATAATGGATACAGCAAAACAAGTCACAAAATCTGGGAGCTTGAATGAATTTTCAATGGTCTTGCTGAATAATACTCTTTCGTTGCCTTTGGGCATAATACTTATTCTTGTTTTCCATGAGGTGGAATATCTCTCTACAACGTGAGTCCCCATTCCTGCAAATCTCTATCTTTGTTTCTGTCTGCATTTCTGGATGTTGAGTGTGTACTAAGCATGAAGAATGTGCCTGTTTGATCCATATTATTCAGATCGATGATTATCTGAAACTACGGAAGGTTACAATGAAACTAGCTGGTCCTCATGGGTATCTGTTTTGGGTTCATTAGGAGGCACAGTATACCTGAGTAACAAAACAGTTGATAGCCCTTGTCCCCTTGCCTAATCTCCCAAGTCTTCCTAATTCCAGTGTCTAGTGCCTTATAATCCTGAGATTCTCTGATACATCACATTCCTTTTCTACTCTCTGGATTAGGGTAACAGAGAATATAGGTTCTAATGACTTGATGAACAGTACAGCTCATGTTTTGGAGCTTATCATTACAAATTTGTTTCAAGTTTGAAGCTTGGCTATGCTGATACTGTTTATCTTATTGAATCTCATGGATCGTGAAACAAATTGACAGACCACTTCTGAGGTTACCTGAGTTCTGGTTGGTGATCACACTGAGTGGATTTTTGGGCCTGGCAATAAGCTTTACTTCCATGTGGTTTCTTCATCAGACAGGGGCTACCACGTACAGGTATGACTGGAATTGCTTAAGGTGGAATGCAGAAGCATCTATTGCAAGCATTTTTCATGACAAATATACTTCCTTTACAGCCTTGTAGGTTCACTGAATAAGATTCCCCTATCTATTGCTGGAATCTTTCTGTTCAAAGTACCAACCAGTCTGGAGAACTCAGCAAGCATCTTGTTTGGTTTGTTCCTTCACTGGCTAAAGAATGATTTGCATACACAAATACGGACACGTTTACGTTATTCTAGTTTTTGTTCTGAGATCTTGAATATCCTTTTCTTCTACTAACAAAAATACATGCATTCTACAGGTCTTTTGGCTGGGGTATTTTTTGCTAAAGCCAAAATGCGTGAGAGATCTTAGTCCGGACAATCTGACTTGTAAAGAACACACACCTTTTGTAGACTTGTACACACAGGTATATGCAGTTGTTATCCTTTTTGTGGCATTGATGTTGGCATGTGAGCTTTAGTGGCAGAAACTGTGAAAAAGATATGTTACAAATGCTTGAGAGTTCTGATCTGTAATTTAATGAGCAACTCAATTTCCCATGATATTGGATGTCCTAGATTTTAGGGAGGCTAAAGCTGAAGTCCTGTACTTTGCATTCATTTGTGCAAGTTTTGAGTTTCTGGAAACAATCACTTCAGTCTGGAATGCATTTGTTTGAAACGGCTGTGAAATGAGATATGCTTTGTTTTTATGATAATACCCCAGGTTTAGCCATTTCAGTCCTATATTTTCTATTATTCGATGGGAATTTTATTGGAATTAGTATCCAAGAATCAGGAGGAAAAACATATATGATACCACAGAGATGCATACGAGTTGTGTTTTCCAAGCAAAAGACGCCAGAACGAGACGTCTTTCGCTTGGAGATGTTAATATACATCAACTTTCGGTTGGTAGTTTAAGGTTTGGTACCCAGTTGGAGCATGTAGCTTTCACTAGATTTATGTGTATGTGCTGTGTTTTGAGGTGGGATTTCTGAGTCTGATACGTCAATGAAATCAGGTTGACTATGCCCTTACTTCCTGCAAACAGTCTTAACAAAAGTTGAAACATTTCTTTGTATAGTTTATCAGTTTTCTCAAACATATAGGAATGGTGAACGACCCGAACTCGAGTGAATGGACAAAAGTTTGAATGGATTAGATTGCGGACTACCAAACTATTTAAGTTAGGTTTGAACCAAACAACTTGAGTCTGATTGGACTGAAATCTAAAAAACTCAAATCAAATTCAAGTGATAAAAAGTTCAGACTGATTCTACCTATTGTCAACCTTGTTAGCATATAAGAAAGTGACATTGAAGTGAACTTTGATAGTCAGAATAAGTTCACACTTACCAAAGACTAGCTTTGGGAAGTATGGTAACAAATACATGAAATTGACATCAGACCAACCTTCCAATGTTCAAATTCAAGTATGTAATGATATTAAAATGAAGCTTATGTCTAACATTTTCCTTTTTGAAAATTATGGTAACAAAACATGAAATTGACATCAAACCAACCTGCCAGTAGTTAGTTCAAGTATATAATGATATTAAATTGGAGATTATATCTAACATTTTCTTACTTTTAGGTATTAAATTTTAAAAATACATAATAATTTATAAATTACGTATTTTAAATAATTTTATTTAATTTTTGACACTTAAATAAATCTCGATCTCATTGATACTTAGACATATTGGGATCTCATTTTAACCACATGAAGAAGCAATTAAAAATAAGAATTTAAGCTTAATATAAACTAATGAAATGATATTATCCATTGGAAATTGTGTTCATCAACTTTTTGACTACCACAAAAGTGAGTGAGTGTGATAGTCCAATATGGCGATTCACAAAGCTTCTTGGTATTTCACATTTAATTTCATACAATTCTCTTTTCTTGTCGGCAATCAATATTGAAGGAATGGCGCTTTCATGTGTCACATAATACTTTCAAAGTACTAAAGATTCTAATATCATACATATACTTTCCAATATCTTAGATCATAATTATAATTAAGTAGGATGATAATGAATCGAATAATTTAGAAAAACTTTGTTTACTCGTATCTTTTATCAAGTTTGTTCGAGTTTTGGACATATTTAAAAACTTAAAAACTTGTTTATTAAATTAAATTCAAGCTCTTTTAAAATTTTAATAAGTTTAAATTAATTTATTAAAATATACAAACAAAATAATTAAGATTAATTAGATATTTAAAGATATTTCAAATTGAATACATTTATCTTTAAAACAAACTTAAACTTTGTTAACACATTTAATTTATTAATTTTAAGTTAATTTAATTCAATTTACTTCAATATCATCCTTAATCATGTCAAAGAGTTAGGCACATCATCATCAAGTTGAGAAGTGTGCCCCATTTTCTTCTAACTATAAAAGTTGAGAGGGAAAAGGAAAAAATGAAAGCATCATTGATAATATCCTCAACCCTAGAAAAAATGGAAGCTTTTATATATCTTGGATGAAGAACATGGCAAGATGGCCGGAATCCATCTAACTTAATATCGATTTGGTCAAATCTGAAAACGACATTATTTTAACTTAAAGTTTAATCAGATTTTAAATAATTTAAATGTTTAGATTAATCTCAAAGTTAAACAGCTTAAACTCACACATAGTTTAATTGTTTTCCTTTCATTATCTCTAGCTTTTTGGCTTTAAGAATTATGACTAATCCTTAGGAAAAGACAATGTTAGTATTTTCAAAGCTCTTTATTTAATCCATACCTTAATATATACTTGATTAATTAATTAATTAATTAATTATGGCATTGCACATTTTTTCTGAAACAAGAAATCGAAGATACAAATAACAATCATGAAATATTAAAAACCTAAATATTCAGATCTTTCCCATGCTACAAAGGATGTGGTAAAACCTATAGAAATATTAAAAATTATAATTTACATCTCTGTATTATTATTTAGTTATCATATAATTCATTACGTGATGTTTAATTAGTTTTTTATCTATTCATAATTTTAAAATAATGTCATATTAAATAATAATAGATAAAAAGCAATACCATAAGTAATAATTTTTAAAACATAATAATTAAAATAAAAAAAGAAATTAAGATATAAAAAGTTATAATGTATCTAAAACAAATATATATATATATATATAGTGATTAAACATTTATTCTTGATTTTCGGTCAAGTTGAACAAAATCATAGTCACTGGCTCAATTGTTGAACAAATTTATATTCTATTCGAATTTTATTAGATTGAGAATTATACTTAATAATATTTGGTGCTGATAATTATTATTAATATAAGAAATTATTGAGTTTTAGTTAGAATTACTTATGAATATTCAGTTATTTCACTATCATATTCATGTCTTAGAAGAGGGTGGCAAATGAAAATGGCATTCCAAATCTGGAATTTCTGCCAAGTCAGTCCCAAGATGATTTGTTACGTACCTTTAATACATACATGTAGGATAATCCTTTTTACGTACGATCATGTAATTACATGATCATCTAATTGCCTAAAACTCATGGATAAGTGTGAAAGAGATATGGAAATAAAGAGATATATCCATATGAAACTGGAAAATTTTCACAAGAAATTTCAGTTATCATGAATCATGTGAAGAACCTATTAATCTCTTTAATTATATATTAACTCAAGAGGTTCAAGAATAAGTAGTAAGTGATTTGATGGATATAATTTGTTATCTTAAAATTAATAATATGGTCTTAAATTGTGGTTTATAAATTCATATCATTGCTGTGATTTATTATAATTATATGGGTTAATTATTATAAAACATCTTAAATTTTATTCAAATTTAAAAAATTAGTTAAAACTTTAAAAAGTAGTGTTGAAATAAGCTAATTGTCAATTTTTAACAAAAATAACTTAACATTAAATTTTTTGTTCATGTGAATGATAGGTGATCATGTCAAATTAATATTTTTGTTACAAAATTGCCACATATTATATTTGTGCTATGAGTGAATTTTATTATTAATTTAATAAATTAAAAATATCAAAAAATTCTAAAATAATTACAACTTATTTGTAGGTTTTACTTCATAATTATTTAAGGGTGTTGGGTATTATTACATAATAAAACTTACACATGGAACAAATAGGTAGCTATGTAGTAAAAATATTAATTTAATATCACTTAATATGTCATCCACATTAATAAAAAGTTTATCGTTAGATTATTTTCACGAAAGCTTATTGTAAATTTTTTAAAGTTTGAACTAACACAAATTAAACTCATATTATATATAATTGTTAATAACACTGTGATATAATATATATTATTATAATTTAATACATTGATCAATAATATATATATATATATATAGTTTAAGAATACATTTCTTGATCAATATGTCATATATGATATCTGGTAGACAAGAGAAAAGTGACTTCCCATCCACAAACCCTAGAACCAGATCAATTCCTTTCCAATTACTCACTATTCTTTCCTTTCTTCTCATGAGTTCTCAGCTGATCTAGATTACCCTTCTCATATATGGTGGCTCTCTTTGTTTTTCTGAATCTAAACTCCATCTTTCTCTCCATATATACAGGAATTTATGGAGACTAATATAGGTAGTCGCTCTAGTAGTGATGGTGGGAAGATTAGTAGTCTTAACAGAGGTCACTGGCGGCCATCTGAAGACGAGAAACTCCGGCAACTTGTTGATGAATACGGTCCACAAAATTGGAACTTCATCGCCGAGCATCTTCCAGGAAGATCAGGTACATAATTGTAAGCTAAAGATGTTGATAGTCTTCATTTTTTTGTATCTCTCACTATAGCTTGCTTGATACTTGCTTATGTTCTAAGAAATGGGCTTTTCTCTAAATTTCTCTATCTTTTTGGTTTCATGTTAATTTTGCAGGGAAAAGTTGCAGATTGAGATGGTACAACCAACTTGATCCCAACATCAACAAGAGGGAATTCACAGAAGAAGAAGAAAAAAGGTTATGGAATGCTCATAAGCTGCAAGGAAACAGATGGGCTTCCATAGCCAGGCTCTTCCCTGGTAGGACAGACAACTCTGTGAAGAATCATTACCATGTTATGGTGGCTAGAATGAAGCGTCAAGGCATGGCTGCTTCATCTTTTTCTGCTAAGAGAAGTTCACGACATCTTCGGTCCGATGAGCCAAACCAAAACGCCGATTCAGGAAGCAAGTTAGGAGGAGGAGTTGGGTCTGATATCTCTAGGGTAGGGTTACGAAATAGTAAGATATTGATCTCTTCATGTCACTCACCTTCCTGGACTCATAGTGCCTCCATTGTTACTAACGAGTCATTAGGTTTTGATTCAAAGAGATGTCTGCAAATGAACGAAACTTATGATCATGACAACACCAATTCTTCCTTACTTGGTTTCCATTTCAGACCCCATCTGCTCAGTTCCGAGAACCCTTTTGCATCGATCGCCAGTTATGATGATTGCTATGGAAGAAAGGAGATATCTCCAGTGTCTTCGGAGCATGAACAAGGGGATGATCATAAAAAAATCACACAACAGGAAGTTCCATTCATAGATTTTCTGGGAGTGGGAATTAGTTGATAGTGCAGAATATCTCTCATGAATATGATCTTCTTTGTTCACTTTCAGAATCCTGTTTGTTATACAAATAAATTAGCTAGCTAGCTAGCTAGGAGGACAAAGCTAGTTCCAATTTCTTTGTGATTTCAGAACATTTTTGCATCTTCAGAATTTCATTAAATGTCTTGTCTTGTCTTTAAATTCAGAAGTTCTAGTTTGTTTTACGTATATACTGCGCCTCCTCATGCATGGATATATAGTACATTTATATCATCCTATGATCTCTAAGCTAGGCTAGGAAGAACTGTTGGCTGATTTTATGCTTTACCTAGAGAAAGGTACGTACCTTAAACTTGAACCATCCTTGATGATCCATAACCATCGAAGATATTGTGAACATACTATACAATGGCTAGTTAATTCAATGTAAGATTTTAAATTAAATTGAATTGTTATTATAATTTGTGTTCTTATCTTTTGGTAATTATATTCGTATTATTATTAATTATTATAAATTGTTTATGATCGTGATATAATTTGAAACCTTGGTTCAAAGTCTAGAGTCTATGAATCTATGGTGATAGAGATACATCCTTTTTGTTGGTTAGTTCAAATTAGTTGATATGTTTCGATCGGAATATGGTGCACATGAATATAGGGAGCATGTAATGTGATGAAGAGAGCATACAATAGCTCTTGTGAAGAAAATATAGACATGGTTCCATTGTATGATTATGGTTATTTTGGTTGGAGATATCAACTTAAGTCTTATAATTTGATACTACTTAATTACAATTTATGCTTGTCTTTTTATTCAGAATTAGTATTTAGCCTAAATTTAATCTGGGTCGTCCTAAAATTAAAAATAATTGATTTCTAGTTAAATTTATATTTAATTTTTTAAAAATTAAATATTTAAATTATAGAAACTCAATAATTTGAATATAATTTAACTTCGAATTAAATTAAAAATTATTTACAAAATAAAAATCGAATCTTCATTATTAATACTATTTTTCATTATTTTTTCAAATATTGACTATTATGTATATATGACAATATATATAAGTATGAAAAGTTATTAGAAAATATTATTTAACTGGACATGATTAGCTAATTAATTGTTTTGCCTCCTAAGAATAAAAGTTAAAAGTCCAATTTATGAATTTTGTTTTCTCCTTCATAAATGTTTAAAATTCACTTTTTTCAATTGATTCATATTTTTCCTTTTTCTTTTTTGCAATCCACACCTTAAAAACTATTTAATAAATACTTCTAGATTAATTATTTATGTTATTGTAAGGCAATTTCTATTTTACTCAAACTATTAATTTTAAGAATAAATTCAAAACAATAATAAGTTATAACTAAACTAAAATAATTACAAAAATTTTAACTATAACACAATATTTAATTTAAACATCTCCCTTATTTACTATCAGCTGATTACTAATTGCATGTTAATAATGCACTTAATAACCAAACTTGTATAATTATAAAATTTTTAGAATTTAATCAAAAAATAATTTAAGAACAGAAAAACTTTAATTAATTAATTAAACTTTGGGAAAACGGTGATGGCTAAATCGACGCCGTTTGGGCTTGAGTTGAATGGAATGTGTAGGCGTAACTCTTTAGCTTATAAAAAAAATATCCTAATATAGCTATTTCTTCGTTGTCACTCCTGTTTTTGGTCGTTACCGCCGCCGCCAACTTCGCCGTCTCCGTCGCCTTGCGCCGTCTCTTGAGTATGGGCTCAATCTTGCCCAAGTTTCTGCATATACTTCTGTTAAGCTTTTGCTGAATTGCCTTTGATGTTGAGATGGAGATACATGTTTGTCTGTGCCAAAAGCTAAGAAATTTAATTTAAAGAATGCATTTTGATTTATAAGATGTACCCGAAATGATGCGTTTAGTTTGTGGGCACCTTCTAATTCGAGTCTCGAGCGTGTTAAGCTTTTCTTTTAGTTCTTTTTGCTCTTTGATTATGGCTGTGAAGTTCAGCTTTTGATATTTGCTTTGCTTTCGATTGTTTCTGCTCTTTTAGTGTTCACTAAAACAGGTGAGACGCGTGCAGCTGATGTTTAGTTTAAGTTTATGATACTCTGCATTCTGCTCCTTTCTTTCGGAGGACTTCTGTTCTGTTTTGTGGTTATAATCCTTATGTGAAGAATTTGCTGCAGGTACAACTTGCCTGTAAAGTTGAGATGATTTTGATGGGATACCAAGTAGCTGTGATACAGTGAGGATGGACATAATTGAATCTTTAGGTGATGTCCCTGTGCAAGATCCTCCACTGGAGGAGTTCTCTTCTGCTGATTTAACTTGGACCAAGTTTGGCACAGCTGAATACCATGACGATATAGCAATCATTTCGTATGAACGAGTTGACACATTTATTATTGGGGAGTGCTCTAATGTGGAATGCCCAACTAGGTTTCATATTGAAAGGGGAAGAAAAAGATCGTTTGGCAGCTTGAAGGAGTACAAGGATGATGACTATTTGGAGTACAAGCTGTAAGGCTCTAAATATACGACAGTTTTTTCTCAATGGTAGTCGACGCTTTTTTGCATGCTTGTACTTGTATGATTATCATCATCATTTCTTATATAAATCTCATGTTTAAAGTGGAGAGTGGTCACTAGAGATGCAATAAATGATATAAAGAAAAAGAAGAAGATGATAAAGAACATAGTTTATATTAGTATGCCTTGTCATCAATTCTATAGTCTTGATTAAGCACAATTTTATAAATGGATCCTAACATTTAATGTTATTTCTTTCTGTACCCATTCTTCAAATAAATTTATTTTTTCCAACTGTTAAATCAGTTGTTTAATTTATCATTTGATCTTTTTAGATGGATATTTATCTTATCTTTACTACAGTTATCGATCGTTTACCAGAGTTTTGTGCTTAAACTAAGATTCTCTAATCACTTTGTTAAGGTATTGGTGTTCATTTGGTCCTGAAAACTACGGGGAAGGTGGAGAAATATTACCCAGTCGAAGATATCGACTTAACACCCGAAATCGTGCTGCTAGGCCTCAATCCATGCGTGGATGTACCTGCCATTTTGTAGTGAAGCGTCTATATGCTCGTCCTTCCCTTGCTCTTCTTATATACAATGACAGGCGTCATGTAAACAAGTCTGGTTTTGTCTGCCATGGCCCCCTTGACCGAGATGCCATTGGCCCCGGGGCCAAGAAAATTCCATACATCTGCAATGAAATTCAACAGCAAACAATGTCTATGATCTATCTTGGAATTCCTGAGGAGAATGTGCTAGAAAAACACATTGAGGGGATCCAAAGATATTGTGGTTCTGATGCCAAAGTTAGTAGCCTTGCTTCACAATATGTTCAAAAACTTGGGATGATTATAAAACGATCCACCCATGAGTTGGATTTGGATGATCAAGCAAGCATCAGGATGTGGGTTGAGCGCAACAAGAAATCCATTTTCTTTTATCAGGATTCTTCAGAAGAGGACCCTTTTATTCTAGGCATTCAAACAGAGTGGCAGTTGCAGCAAATGATTCGTTTTGGGCATCACAGTCTCATGGGAGCTGATTCAACATTTGGCATTAAGAGATTGAAGGTACATGTTTGCTAATTCCCACTTCTTGTATTTATAAATGCCTTTTAAAATCATATTTAATGGAACCTAACATCATTGTCTTTTGTGATTGCAGTACCCATTGTCCACACTTCTTGTATTTGATTCAAGGCATCATGCTCTCCCTGTTGCTTGGGTCATAACACGCAGCTTTGCAAAGCCAGACGTCACTAAGTGGATGAAGTCTCTACTTGATCGGGCTTCAAGTGTGGAGCCTGGATGGAGAATCAGTGGTTTCCTTGTCGATGATGCTGCAGCAGAGATTGATCCTATAAGGCATACATAGACTTGCTTGGAATTTAGTTTTGAGTTAAAGATGTGTAACTATGGAGTGTGTTCTTACATCTGACTTTTACTTGCTCTACAGGGATACATTTGGTTGCCCTGTGTTGTTTTCCCTTTGGCGAATTCGTAGATCATGGCTGAAAAATATTGTGAAAAGATGTGATAATCTTGAAGTTGAGCGGGAAGTTTTCAAGTGTCTGGGAGATATAGTGTACAGCATATGGCGTGGAGTTGATACCTCAGCTGCATTGCAAGAATTAACTCGTGATTTTGTTGATCAAACTTCATTTATGGAATATTTTAGAGCCACTTGGATGCCCAAGCTTGGTTAGTTCTCTTTTCTCTTGGGTTGTAATAGTAGACATCCATACTTGCATCTTGTCAAGTCACGAAGTATTTCATTTCTAATAGTTTGTGTATATGTTACTTCTTTAACAGAAATGTGGCTGTCAACAATCGGTAGTCTTCCACTTGCAAGCCAAGAAGCATCAGGTGCGATAGAAGCCTATCATGTAAAGCTGAAGGCAAAGCTATTTGATGATTCACATCTTGGTGCCCTCCAGAGAGTCGATTGGTTAGTGCATAAACTAACAACTGAATTGCATTCAAGTTACTGGCTTGATCGGTATGCAGACGAAAGTGATTCTTTTCAAAATGTTAAGGAGGAATATATAGCTTCTACATCTTGGCACCGTGCAGTGCAAATTCCAGATTTGGCTGTCACCTTTGATGATAAGGATCACATCTTTGCTAAAGTCCAGAGTCAAAAAGACAGCAATTTGACACATATGGTATGGAATCCCGGTTCGGAATTTGCTTTCTGTGATTGCTCATGGTCATTGCAAGGTAACATTTGCAAGCATGTCATTAAAGTCAATATGCTCTGTGACCAGCGGCAACATTCTCAGCCTTCCATGTCGTTCCAGTCGTATAAAGCGATATTAACAGATCTATGGAGAAAACCAATGGATGATTCGATGTCTTTAGATTTGTCGATGGCTTGGACTCATCAGATGCTTGATCAGATTAAACAAATTGTTGAACTGAATAGTTCAACAGATATAGGGACAGTGGTGAATAATACGATGGCACTGAAATGGATGTGTAAGAAAGGCAGAACATCAGTTGGCATACCGTCATCAATTCAGGCTCTTCCATCTACTTCCAGGAGTGGTTCAAAGAACACTGTTGCAGGCAAAAGTAGGAAGCGTAAAAGGTTGTCAAGATTGACATGGTAGCTTGAACTGTTTCAGGTTTAGGATTTTGTCACTGATTTAGAGTCCCTGAACCTGTGAAGTTGTTCATCATCCAACTTCCGCCAATGTTAAGTCTCCTGAATCCTGATCTTAGTTCTTTTGACCAAAGATGAATATAGGCTTCACCAAAATGGGTGCCCTTTTTAGTCAAGGTCATATCTAACTCTGAAAATTGCTGGGAGGGATGCTGTGAAAATTGGATTCAGAGCTGAATAATATTTTCATTCGCATTCAGGTGGCCCTCCTGAATCTGCTTCAAACTAAAAGGCATTTTTTTCAGTATATTGGTTCATTATTTTCATTATATAGTTGTTGTACTGTATGTAGATAAGCCTATGCTCCTCATTTATCAAAAATTCAGTTTTTCTCCAAGGACTTGGATTGTGTAATGTTCAAACAAAGTAGCTTGTTTCTTCACCTTCTTGTATGAATATTTTCTTATTAAATGGTCATCACCTCCTTGACAACTTGGAAAAATATTCATATCGGTGACAAGATTGAGTCTTGTAATATAAATTTAGTCACACTATTTGATGAGTAAATTATTAATATTGTGGTTAATTTAATATATGCAAAAGAAATAGTAATTCCAAGATATATAAAAAAAACAATAATAATACCAAACCTCTAAATGTATACCATGAACACACTTTGATTTCAAAGTGGGTCCAAAACCCCAACACACCACACGCCAGAACTGCCCAAAACAAGCAAGAACCAACATAATTTGCCAATAGGAGTGAAGCAATCTTACCTTATCCACACCCCAACCACAAGTCCTTATCCAACACAATCAATCCATCTTCCACATCATCTCCTTCGCTATACTCACTGACCACGCTCTCGTTAGTCTTTACCATTAGTCCCAGGTTTACTGAGGAAAGAAAAGGCAGGAAAATTAAACAATTACTTGGATCAATGGCAGCTATGAACTCCAGTGTTTTGGCTTGCAACTATGCCATCTCAGGGACTGGATCATCAGAGCTCAATGCAAAGATTGTTTCAATACCTTCAGTGGCATCTCCTGTTGTGTCTGGTCCTAAGTTGCCAGTGATCAGAGCCCAAGTGAGTAAAGAATCCAAGGGAAATGAAGGAAGGAGAGCAGCTATGCTTTATCTTGCAGTCACCCTTTTCACTTCAGCTTCTGCTAATGCTGGGGTCATTGAAGATTACCTTGAAAAAAGCAAAGCCAACAAGGTAATCAATCTGTACAGTTCATGTTTCTTTATTTCCTTGATTCTTTTAAATCAAATGTGGATTGCTGGTTTGGTAGGAATTGAATGACAAGAAGAGATTGGCCACAAGTGGTGCAAACTTTGCCAGAGCATATACAGTTGAATTTGGATCCTGCAAGTTCCCTGAGAACTTTACCGGTTGCCAAGATCTTGCCAAGCAAAAGGTTCAGACTATATTACACAATACAAGTTTTAGTCAAGTTGATTTTGTTGGTTTTGTTGAAAAACTTCATGGATTTTGCTTTGATTGTTACAGAGAGTTCCATTCTTATCTGAAGATTTGGCTTTGGAATGCGAAGGGAAGGACAAATACAAGTGCGGTTCCAATGTTTTCTGGAAATGGTGAAATGGGCAACTTTTATCTCTTCCAGTGTCTAATCTTTCAAAACCTGTATCTATGTTCCAATGGAATTGGCTTCTGATTATATCTAATTTCTTGGTGTATCAATCCTCTCCATCTATCTCTTGATTCTTCTGACGCTCGAATTACTTTGTGTCATTGTGTAATAACATGTGAAACAAAGAAACCTGCTGCAGATAGAGAACCAGTTTCGTGAAAAGTAATAACATTATCAGGATATTGCCAAAAGTTATTTCACCCAACAGAGAAATGAACATTTATAGTTAACAAGCTAATGGGATTGCAGATTTTTATCAATAGATCATTAATTTTTTGATGCTATGCCCTCCTATGAATCGGTTTCACCATCTGGAGGAATGTGTTCCGAGTTGATTTGAAAGTATAAATGTTGAAGTTAGCCTCCCAGAAAGCCTTCTAATCCAAGAAGTTGCATGCTATTACGTACACTCGATCGATGATTTATCTAGTACGCACCCAAAGAATAGCGATTTATCCAACGTGCACTTCACCAATATCAACAAAAAGAAATGACCATGTAGCATTCCTGGCCATGCTAGAGTTCTGACACTAAAGTCTTCAATTCAGGTGCCAGTAGGATGAACAGAATATGCGGTGAATTACCTATAAAGTGAAGAACTCAAACATAACAATTCCAGATGGTAATCTGACTTTTCTTTCTCCAATCTCCTTCTTTACATTCAAAGATCGTTGAAACTCCAAAGCCAACATATCAGAGTAAGGAAATTCTCCGAGCAGAAGGTCGATGCCCTGAAGGCAAGTGAAAGCTCCACAAGGCAGTCCATATCTGTCAAAGATATCAGTCTTGAAACTGCAAAGAATGGCCTTCTTGGAGCAGAAATATATAATGCAACTCTCAATTCTGATCAGGTCCTTCTACATTAAATGGCTTCAGTTTGACCTGTTAAACTGGAAGTAACTGGAGTGATCCTTTGAAGATGCTGCAAATTCCAAATCCCTGTGAACAAATTCCTCAACAGGATGAAGATACATTCTTCTTTAATTCCGGACATGGCATTGGAGATACATTTTCCGCAAATCCGGAGACGAATTCACAATGCCATGCTGCGGATGACTGCAGGCCCAGGAGGCTAATGTTCTTCATGCATATACCAGCAAATGGCGATGCCTCTATTCCCTGGATTGATGGGGCTTTTGATGAATTCAGACTAACCACATTACTAAAGAAAATACCCTTCACGTTTGGAACTGCATTTGGATCCCAATATTCATCGGGGTGATCGTTAGCGCCTCTGCTGAACCTCAAAGGAATCTTGACTCTCTCCATTCTTATGTTTGTTATTGTGATATTTACTATATATCCTCCTCTTCCTTTATCAGTTTTTATTCTAACTCCAGCAGCTGAATCCCAAACATGCATATCTTCAACAGTTACATTAAATACTCCTCCAGACATCTCGCTACCGATTCCAACTCCCGAACAAGTCGGGGTGGTGCCTGAAACTCTTCTCACTATGATGTTAGAGCTTGGACGAGCCATTTTAATACCATATTGGTCCCAACCACTCTTCACTGCCACAAGATCATCCCCACTTTCAATGTAACAGTCTTCGATACATACATTGGTGCTTGAATCTGCATATAAACATTAATCTAACTTGTAATTCTTGCTTCATTGAACTTTAGCATTGAAAGAACAAGAGAAGCAGATGGAAAGATTAAACAGGTACCTGGATCTATACCATCAGTGTTTGGAGCATTCAACGGAGCCAAGATTGTCATGTCTTTAACAACAACATTACTGGAACAAAGCACAGAGTCATTGGCATAAAATAATGTTATTTAAGAATGTTAAAACAAGACACAGTTTCGTGAAACCATTTCTGAGAAACAATGTTCATAAGTTGATTCAACTTGGAATGATGCAAGGACCTGACTTGTTTTAAAGAGAAATCTTAAACTTTCCAACCAGAAAATTGATTTACTGCAAAAGCTTTTGGAAAGGATAAAGATGGAGGAGAAACCTGCAGTAAACAGGATGTATAGTCCAGAAAGGAGAATTGCGGAAGGTGAGGTTTGAGATAAAAATGTTCCGGGAGTTCATCAGTTCTACGAGATGGCCTCTCGTGTGGTCCAATGTTCTGTTCCACCATAATTCCCACCACATCCTCCCTTGACCATCGATTGTTCCATTTTTTCCTGCAAAAAGAATAGAATCTGATCAATGTTCTTGAATTATTAATAGCATGAATTTTAAATTCTGATCCACAATTGCAGTTCCAGTTCGGACCTAGGAAGAACATTGATATATTAATTTCATACCAACCATAAGAACAATAGAAACATGATATGAATTAGGAGGCTTATAATGAAACTCTCTGTAGATCAACTATAGTAAAATATATAGTAAAATATATGAAGGCTACAACCAATGAAAAATTAAAAATGGAGATGCCTCTTTCCTACTTCCATATACAGAAGCTATCTTAATATAAAGGAATCGTACAAAAGGAAGCTAGCTCCCAGACCCCGCATCTCACCAAGATTCCTACTGAGACGTTTTTGTTGTTGTTGTTTATATAAAGGAGGCTAGCTAAAAGAGGAATGAATATTTACCAGTACAAATGTAAGAGGAATGAATATATGTGCCAACATAAAATTTGAAAGAAACACCCTCCAATATCCATTAACAAAGTCATTAGTGTGATCCGATTATCCATTAACAAAGTCATTAGTGTGATCCGATTTTTTTTTTCTCAATACTTATACTTTGAAAACTATCATTTATCTCCTTATATTGTCCAGTTACCATACAAATCGAGTTTTTTGTCTATTCACAACTCCAAAATGTAGTATTGAAACTTAATAATTTTAACCTATGTGACGAATTCTTCCCATAAACTTTTAGCAAATAATCAGAAACTTGTGGACATAATTGGACATCAAAATGAGAGGCCAAAAATACCTGTGATGACAACATCAGTTAGACCATTTCCATGGATAAGGCTGATATGCCTTGCCCCTAATCTCTCCCTTCCTCTTCCATAAGAAAGCAATGGCTCCACTAAAGGCCACTCCTTAGGGTCCTGCCATTCAACCACATTAGACTGAAGAATTCACTCACAAGAGGCCAGCAAATTTAACAAAAGTTGCTAAGTCTTTTGTGGTTTATGTTACCGGACAAAACTGTAAATTCTCAAATACATCACAACCTTCATTTTGTGACACTAAATATTACAATCCTATGAAAAATATATGGATGTGTATCCCTATTAAGAGACTCTCAAACTTTTCCATTTCCTTTCCTTTCCCAACAAAGACCAACCTCATTGCTCTTTATGGCTTGGTGGAAGGACCTTTACTGGATAAAGTTCTAAACTTTTAATATCGGGTTATGAACCACAAGAACCAAAAATGGCGTCTTTAAACACATTCATGTCTAGAAAAGAAGAGACAAATATAGGAAAAGGAATCAAATCCGATACTGACCTGAGAACCTAAAATAAATGCACCTTCCTCAAGGAATAATGTGAAATTACTGGTTAAATTAAAACTCCCGGTGAGCCACCGGCCTTTGGGCACATTCAGCTGCGACCCACCCCCGCCACCGAACTGTTGCATGTGTCGGACCGCTCTCCGAAACACCTCCGTATTCGACGTCGTGCCGTCACCGACCCCACCAAAATCCTCTACCGACATGACAACTTTTCTCTCAGGCAACCCCCCGTAGAACCTGACGCAGCTTTTTCTAACTTCACCACCGGAAACATCGGCCTCCGAAGACCTGTCCCATAACAACCGTGTCGGGTCAAACGTTGTGGTCGTGAGTTGAAGCGACAAGAGCGCTACAAGGGTGATCAAGACAAGAAGCGGAGACCAAGTCAACCTCTTCACAGAACCACCCAAGTTCTGTTTCTCGCAATCCATGCATGACAGACACGTTCGATCAAAACAAAGAAACAAACTCCTAAAGATGCAATCTTTATGAAACGCGATCAAAAGAACCAACTTCGAAAGATGCCTGAAGGGTATCGAAGATTATTCATTTCTTAGGTCAACGGATTAAGGTGTGAACGGAGAAGGTACGCGTCATGTCCCAGAAACAAAAAAGGGTCGAGAATCGCAAGAAAGAGAACAAGAATCCGTTTTGCAAGGTGTGATTGTCGGGATAATAAGGGTCAATTTCCAATGAGACAAGGACACGTTAACGGTATCAGATTTTCCATTGGAGGAGAAAGTTGAACAAGAAACGTTACCACTTGCAGAGGATTGGAGTTAAAGAAGATGAATATTGAAAACTGCAAGAAGAAGACGACTTTCTTACTAAAGAAGAAAGAACAAAAAAAAAATGGAGACTTTCTCTTGATCACGAAAGGTGGTGAAAGAAGGCGCCATTCACGGGTGCATGTTCTTTTCTGCTTTTTTTTTAATTTTTATTTTAATATTACACAAAATTTTAAATTGTTTTGTAAATAATATTATTTAAATATTTTAATTAAATGAATTAAAATTAAGTTAATTAATTATAATATTATTTTATTATATTTAATTAGGAGAGAGGATTCACATTGAATGGTGGCAATACAAAGTTGACGCTTGACACGTGGAATTTTTAGTTCTTCTTGATGTGTGCTATGGAAGAGTATAAATGATGCTTAGCGGGCAAAGGGGACAAACACTTATGGAGTTCATAATTGAAAATAATCATAAGTGATCTAAAATTTTAATATATAATGCAATCTAGACTTGGCTTACATTCTTAGAATGAACGAATTAGGGATGGTATCAGGGCGGACCAGGGAAATTTTTGTAAGGGTCCAAATTCGATATGAGATCAAACGAGTTCGAGACTCGTGACTCTAGCTCACTTGATTAAGTACGGTGGCTTAAAGTTCGATTGGACTGGATTAAGTAAGGATGATGTTTGGGCTCGTCCAACCCGAGATCAACGAGCCAAGCCCAAGGTTGATCGATAACTATGCAAAAAATGATGTTTTGTAAAAACAATTAGTTGAGTTGAGTTCGGGCTTAGACAAAAGTTGTCTTAGCCCAGTCGGTCCGACCTATTATCATCCCTTAGAGTAAATTTGTTTTTTAAAATAATTTAATACGATTTTAAAAATAATAGTAATTGTATAACTAAAATCAAAAGATTAAAAAGTAAACCAAAAAAACTTTTAGTTATCGCGCGAATCCTAATTAATTTGGACCTAACCCTTTATTTTTGAAATTGATATGGGGATAAATCTCAATCTTTATAATTAGATAGAAGAATAGAGTTGTATTTGATAATTTAATAATTTTTAGAATTATTTTAAATGTTGAGAATTTAAAAAATATATAATTTTTATATTTAAATTGTTGAACAACAAAACATAATTGCTCTAATTTAAATTATGGATACTTAAGTGAATAAATAATACTTTTTTATAGAATCACAATGTTTTATTTCCTATAGTATATGTCTAGATATTCATAAAACTATTTACATTCATCTATTTCATAAGTATCTACATGCTTTGCCATCCCTAATTCTTCAATTCCATAAGTGAATAGGCAAAAAAAATATAAATTTGTTTTTATTAACAAAAAAGTTAAACTCAAACATTTTTTATTAAAACATTCAAAATAAACCTTAATATTTACAAATATTTTAAATAAAATTAAATATTAATGGTATGAAATTTACAATGAGCCTACGGGCCCACACGAGAAAGAAAGTTAGACCACACATAAACCCAAATGAGACTTCATTTTAAAACTAATTGATAATAGGTGAAGTATCCAATAGGCTTATATGTTAGTCTTCTTTCTCTTCTTTTTCAATACGGGACACTCACATGTGAGTATTCTCAACACTCTCCCTCAAGTGCAACTGAGACTGGACATCCAGTTGTTATTTGAAATAAACACAGTGGTAACTGAATCGGACCGCTGGAATTGGATATTCAAAAGGACAACTAGGAAATTAATAATTCAGACCAAATCAAACCTGCTCTGGTACCATATGAAATTTGCAATGAGTCTACGGGTCTACACTAGAAGAAAAGTTAGACCACACACAAGTCTAAGTGAGATTCCATTCTAAAATTTATTGACAATAGGTGGAATAACTCATTAGACTTATATGTTAGTCTTCTTTCTTTTCTTTTTATAATATGAGGACACTAATATGTGAGTATTCTTAACATAAACCTTAATATTTACAAATCTTTTTAAATAAAAATAAATATTAATGGACAACCTTAATATTTAAAACATTCATACTCTATAATTTTGTTTCGCTAATTGTGAAAACTTTCTACAAATTTGTAATAGTTTAGCTCTAAGATAAAAGTAAGTTTAGTAATGGGTCAAGTCATATTCAGACTTATCAATGTTCGATTTCGATTCAAAATTTTGTGTTCAAGTCTAGATCCAACCTAAATCCAATTTGAGTCTAGGAATTTAGACTTGAGCACGATCAAGTTTGTGTACCCAAATTTTAATTAAGCCTCGTTTAAATTTGATTAAATATTTTTTTTCATAAATCAAAACGATGCTCTTATAGTTAAACATTTTGAACTTTAGATTGGGCTGGGTTCGGTAACCCAAACCCTAGCGTAACATGAACTTGAAAAAGAAAAATGATCTCTACTCAAAATTTATTCAACATTTCAAACTTTAAATTGGATCGGGCCAAATAACCCAAACCTTAGTCTAATCCAAGCTTGAAATAAAAACATTCGAACTCGACTTAAAATCCCATTCAACTTAAGTCAAATTTGTTGATTTCGGAGTTGAATTCGACAATTTTTGTTATTCATTATAGTAGAAAATGAGAATCAATCCTTTACTTGAGGTCGAAGTTTTACCAATATCTAACTATAAAGCAATCCAATTTCCTCGTTCGCAATTGTGGAAATATATAAATTTTAAATTATAAAAAGTTGTATTTAATTTATTTGAAAAAACATTTTAAATATTGAAAAAACTAAATTTGTTTACTATATTGATAAAATAAAATAAAAAAATCAGTAAAACTTATAACTTGGACCAAAAGGTTGAATCCCCAATCTTAAGGGCCCCTAGTCGCAGACCCGACCATCGCTGGGGGAAGTAAAGCTCGTAACTGAAAGGAGATGTAGTGGACAGAGCATCAGCAAACATGTGACGTTTAGATAATGCGTATGTGTGTGGAAAACGAGTAAAAGCTTGACTGATGCACAAATTTCCAAAGTTGCGTTGACGTAAGAAAATGCTTGGAACTATCCTTCTGAAGTCTGAGAAACTTTCCCTTGATTGTTCTTATCTTCTTCTGAGAAAGAAACACGGTCGAGCGACAATTACCATAACGTCCCTTAATAATAACTTTACATATTCCTAGCTCTTTGGCGTAGGGTTAGGGGGCGGACGGAGTCAACTAAAATATGGGGAAGAATGGACAGAAGGATTTGCATAGCCATTTTCAAACTATTGCTGTCAGGTTTTGTCTTCCGGGAGAAGAAATTTTGACAGGCACAGGCAGCCTATGGTATTCCAGGCGTCTCAGCGCTGCCAAAACCATAATTGAAGCTAAAATAATAAAAATTTTAATTTTGACAGGGACAGGCAGAGATAGCCTATACATCAAATTCTAGTTGCTATTAAATCTCACCTAATTCTAGTTGCTATATTTATGTGAAGTTATTATTAAGTTTTATCTTTTAGGAAAAGAAATTTTGATAGGCATAAGTAATTTATATATTAAATTTTCTGTTTCCTGTTTCAACCATTTTTTATTAAATTTTATTTATATATTTATTTAGAGTCTATATAAATATATGAATAAGATTTAATAAAAAATGATAAAAATTCTAAAACAAAAGATCTAATTCCGACAACCTATAATACTATAGGCGTTCGTTGCTAAAATCATAATTGAAGCTAAAATTAATAAAATAAATTTTTAATTTTAAAATATTTAATTAATATTAAATCAATATAAAACTGACTAAAGATTAAATAAAATTTAAAAATTAACTTGATTATTAAAAAATTTAAAATTTTATTTAAAAATTAATTATTAAATAAAAAATAATTAATTAATTTTAGTTTATATGAACTAATTAATTTATAACAATTAACCAATTAATTAATAAATCAATCAATTTTTAATAAAAAGAATTATTAAAGAAAATTTAACCAAGAAAATTAAAGTCAAATAGGCTAATAATGTTATGATAATTATTAAAATAATTTGTCAAAAAATTTTAAAATATTGTAAATAATAAAATATTTTTATTCTTATTTTTAATAAGCCATGTGTCTTTTTCTTTTTGAGTCATTGTTTTGTGGCATTTTATTAAAATAAAGAATTATTTTACAATATTTAAATTGTTAAAATAATTTTAGAAAATTTTAATAAATTTTAAACTAATAAAAATAGAAATATTTGCATTTTTCTTACTTTTGATTAAACTTAAAATGTAATTATTATTTCTCTGAACTCGCTTAACCCTATTGTAAGTGATCTAGAAGGGGGGGTTGAATAGATCCTTAATCTTTTTGTAATTTTCTACAATAAAATCAGAAGTTAAAACACACAAAAACAATTT
>JANZLC010000200.1:30150227-30168249 GCA_026413385.1 Erythroxylum gracilipes
TATAGGCTTCGCCAGCCTGCCCGCTAGTGGCATAGGAGCTCCGAAATCGGACTCCCCTCTGTTCACGGCTACACATGACCGCTTGGCGGGATTGTGTAGTACGTCCTGTTAGGATCACTCAAACCATTTAAGGTGTTATGTGATTATGTGTTTTTGTATTATATTAGTTGACTTTGTAAAATATGTGATGAGTTTTGAAACTTGAAAATGTTTTCATAAATATGACATTGTATGAAAGACATAAATAATTGAAACTTGAACATGATTTTTGCTTATTTCTTATTTATTAAGTTATTACCCACGGAGCCGTCGAGCTCACCCCCATTTCCCCTCCACAGGTTTTGAGCTAGAAGCAGAGTCTCCGCATCGAGTTCAAAGCAACTCCGATGCAGTTTGTTTATATGTTAGAATATTTTGTATATTGTTCATTAAGACTTTGATTGTAATTGGGCTAGAAGCCCTCTAAAGCATTGTACTTGTTTAGTTCCATGTAACTAGTAAGAATTTGAAGTTTCAAATGTAAAGTATTTTTGTATAAGTATGTATGGTTGTATGATTGGGATTGGTAATGTTGTATGATTGAAATCCATAGAATCTTAAGATTTGCGATGTGGCCCTTGAGTTGGAATTGGGCTGTGATATTGAGTTTGTTGGAAGATAGAAGTGATCTTGTGCAGGTTTGGAGCTTGGACGGATAGATTAGGATTTTGGCTCGATCCATTTTTAGGGGAGGTGCTGTCCAATTTTTCTTAAAATGGACAGCAACTTCGATTAGGGTTTAGACCCTCTTAGCGATTGAATTTGAATAAGAGGTCTTCTAGAAGATCGTAGAGCATGAGTAGATCTTTAAAACGTTATAAAATAGGTCATATTTCAACTTAGGACGAGAAAGTTATAGACGTTTAAAAATCGCTGCCCATTATGCAATTAGGTTTCCCGAGTTACTATTCATAGGCAAATTTGGGCAGAACCTTCGGATGGGTTTTTCGCCCCTTTAGAGCGAGAATCAGAATTCCCATCTTTCATGAAAGTTGTAGAGGATCTCGATATCTTTAAAATGAGGTAAGATACGTCCCGATCGGAGTTAGGAGTAAAAAGTTATGAGGATCAGAAGTTGGCCAAGTTACTATTCATATGGTCAATTACTATTCCTTTGGTCATTTTGCAATTTCGCTTATAACTTTCTTGTTTGACCTCCGATTTGCACGAAATTCGAACCATTGAATTTCTCAACAAGTCTTCTATCTTATCTCACCAAAATGTAAAATTTTCTGATTAAGTTGAATTTCTCGGAAATTTAACCTCAGACTCGTTTGAACCATTTGTTCGCTTTGCTTTCGCTTTATGCTTTTCAGTTCGATTTGCCTTGCTTCCGCTATTTGATTCCGATTCGATCTGCATCGATTTGTTCATTTTGTTTCCAAGTTTCATTATCCGATTCCATTCGTTTCGCTTTTGATTTTGAGCATTTGCTATTGTTTCTGTTCTTTAGTTTTGTTTTCCGGTTAAGACCCGAACCATGAATAAGTATGAAAATGGATATGTAAGATGACTAAGATGAGAAAAAAAATTCGGGATTTTCAGATTAGTCCAAAGTTCCCAACACGGATTCGGATTTGTCAAGAGGTTTTAGTAAGAGGTTGGGTTCCGGAAACGGGTCTCAACATATGTGGTATCAGAGCAAGAAGAGTTTATAAGGATTCTGTATAAGTAGTTGGATTTCGGAAACGGGATCCAACACAATTGATTCTGAAAAACCAAACAACCAAGCTCCTTGCTCATTCCGAAAGACGCCGCCAATACTCGCTGGACCCGGATTGCCAATAGCACTTCCATCAACGTTCAAAGCCACAAACCCCTCATTTGGAGGCACCCACTTCACCCATTGGATCGTCGCATTAGCAACAGTAGGGCCCAAAGCAAAACAATAAACAAAGTCCTGAATAACTTGCCAAGTCTATGTCAGTTGAGCATGAAGATCTAAAATTTACCATCAATCACCTCCTGATTACGTAACCTCCAAAACGCCCAAAGACATGCTCCAAATTTAATATCCCAATTGACCGACCCAAGATGCGAAGATGTAGTAAGAAAGGAGTAAAGCCATTCCCGAAAATCAAGAAAAAAGAAGGTCGGAAGGTTACCTGAACCAAACAAAACCTCCCAAAGTACTCGGACTTTGGGACAAGACCGCAGAACATGTTCCATCGTCTCTGGTTCCCAATGGCACCTCTGACAACTGTCAGTGGTTGATAAATGTATCTGGTACCTCAACGATTGAGTATGTAATCTGCCATGCCACAAAGGCCACACCATCATTTTAAGCTTCTCCGGACCACGGATTTTCCAATCCAATTCCAAGTAGACCCTGATTGTGCAAAATTGACTAGACTCGATGCTTGAAATAGCCACCGAAAGCCACTTTTTATAGTATAAGTCCCATCGGCTGCTCCTCCCGAAACAACACGATTCGGCTTGAACCCCAACTGCGGCCTATAAACTTTGGGGAGAGAATTACGAATTTCATTCGATAGTCATCTTGAGCTGATCCAAACACCAATTACAGTGCGAATCTAACAAATCGGACATCATGTAATCCTCATCCTCCTCATGAACCAAACCGACTAGCTCTTTCAATCTCACCAAACCCTGCCACACATCATGCCAGAAAGAGATGGATGATCCTGTAAACTTTCGAGAATAATTTCTAAAAAATGACGTTAACTTTATTGTCAAGTTGTACAATCAATTTATACAAAAGAATCGATGAATGTTGTCCATTGATCTTAGGTTGTTATAATCCAATGGCTATAAATCCTAACTGATTCTGACATGCTATGATTGCACTAGATATTTTGCTATGTTGCATTTTCGGGTATGTTGTACAGATGCATGTGGACAGATTAGAATTCTCTAGAAGCATGTAGAGTGGGCTTGGGCTTCTGCTTTCTCTTTGGTTATTTGGACTGGTTGAGTATGTGTTTGGTGGGTCAAGTAAAGAACCAACCCACAAACTCTATCTCCATCAGCCCCTCTCAAGCGAAAATGGGGATGAACAACGACATTGAGCTTAGGCAGCAGCGCCGTCGATCGGACCGTCGTGAAAGGCTTGGTAAGTAAATCAGCTACTTGATTTTCGGTGGGTATATAGCGAACCTCTAGTTCCTTCTTCTCTATTCTGTCTCGTATGAAATGCACATCAATCTCGATGTGTTTTGTTCGAGCGTGAAACACCAGATTTAGGGCTAGAGATCGTGCTCCGTTGTTGTCACACCAGAGGATAGGTGTGTTTGTGAGAGTGAAACCGAGTTCCTTCAACAGTGAGTGCAGCCAAATCACTTCAGTAGAAACTTGAGCTAGGGCACGATACTCGACTTCGGTACTAGATCTGGCCACAGTAATCTGTTTCTTGGATGTCCAGAACACTAAGTTACCCTCTAGGAAGACGTAACCTCCTGTTGTCGACTTCCTATTGTCTGGATTGCCACCCCAATCGAAGTCACTATAAGCCTGGAGAGAAAGAGGATTAGCTGAGGGTCAAAAATGGAGAGCATAACTAGCGGTACCCTTGAGATACCGTAAGACCTGTTTGCAAACAACCCTTGGGATTAAAGGAACAACTGATATGAGTAAATATTTGGGTTTTCCTCTTGGTGATGGTGCTCGGTGGAAAGGGCAATTCGATGTCATCTGTCAAAAGGTTTGGAATAAATTGAGCTCTTGGAAATCTACACTTTTGAACGCAGGCGAGTTACACTAGCCAAGGCTACGCTCAATACCATCCCAGTTTATTGGATGCAACAATGCCCACAAAAGCTTACCAAGCATAGCAGTAGACATAGTGCGACAATCTCTCAAGCCTAAACCGCCAAGTTGTTTCAGAAGTGACACAATCTTCCAAGCCACCAAATGTAGCCCTGACGCGTTGCCCTTGGAGCTCCAAATAAATTTTCTGGTGTAAGCATCCAAAGTATCACAAATATGTCTTAGTAACCAAGCAGTTTGTATCCAATAAACTGGGATGGTATTGAGCGTAGCCTTGACTGGTGTAACTCGCCCGGCAAAGTTCAAAAGTGTAGATTTCCAAGAGCTCAATTTATTCCGAACCTTCTGACAGATGATATCGAATTGCCCTTTCCACCGAGCACCATCACCAAGAGGAAAACCCAAATACTTACTCATATCAGTTGTTCCTTTAATCCCAAGCATACCTTCAATAACAACTCGCGAGTGCCGGGCAGTACCCGTAGCAAAAAAGACTTTAGATTTAGAGGCACTAACCTGCATGCCGGAGGCAGTACAAAAGCGATCTAACACATCACGAATTAGATGGGCTTGACCCACAGTAGCTTTCGAACATAAAATTATGTCATCCGCAAAAAAATAAGTGAGAAATATGTGGCCCACCTCTAAAACATGAAACCGGCTTCCATCTCCTCTCTGACACTACCTTGTTTATAAAAGCAGCAAGCTTCTCCATACATAAAACAAATAAATACGGCGATAGAGGGTCTCTTTGTCAGATACCCCGCTTCGATTTGAACAAGGGAAGCCTCTCACCATTCCAGACGACAGACATATACATGTGGCTGATACACTTCATTATCAAATTAACACAATTTAAAGGAAAGCCAAAGTCAAGATGTGTAACACGCAGGAAATCCCAATTGAGCCCATCATAAGCTTTCTCAAGCTCGATTTTTAGCAACATCGTCCCTTGTTTGCCTTTTGACTTTCTCATGTAGTGCATCAAATCCCGAAGGCCTGTGCCGCTTGGAGGACGGCGGCCTGCTGAGAGCAGCCATGACGCCGTGAAGAAGACGGCGACGACGCTACCGCTGTCTGGGTTTCTATCGCTTTTCTTTTGCTCTAGCTCTAGAATTTAGGAAATGGGAGACGGTGTGTTTGGCATCCCAGTCACAAACAACGTTGTTTCATGATCAAACTGAATCGACCTCGTTTTAACAAACAAATGAACAATAAACTTGTCGTTCTCTAACCTAAATTAGGATTAAATTGTTTTTCTTTGTCTGGGTAATCTCTCTCTCTCTCTCTCTCTGTGCTGTTAAATTTCCCATTTGTTTACTTTTGATTTTTAGTAAGATTCATGATGACCTCCTTTCGTTCGTCATCCTTATTTCTCTTTTTCTTCTTTTCTAGGCGGGTGTGGTTAAATCAATAAATGTTCTATTTTGAAGTACTTGTTTTCAAATATTGTTATAGATTGGAGGTTTTTGAGTTGTTTTTCTTTTTTGCATCCTGAACTTATGTTATCGTTGGAGATGCTTCGATGCTTGATTTTGTTGATTCACTGTTGGGATATCTTACAGAATTCTGTGATGTGAATGAACCCCGTACTACTAATGTTTGGCTAGATTTGGAGTTTTTAGGTGGATTTGTATTGATTTCACATGTTGTCGTTATCAAAATGTCCATATTTGTGTTCGTTTTTGAATTAACTTTGGTTACTTTTGTTCTTTTTGATCTATCCATGAGGTTTCTTCGCTGATTAACTAGTCTCAATTTCTTGTTCTTTGTATTGAGTGAGTTGCTACTATATTTATGCAGTAGGCCAAAACCTGTCATTTCATCAATTACTCACTATGCTGACTGATGAAGAATGGGGAGTTTTATGTCATAGAGAATGGTCATCTTTAACTTAGTATTGCTTTATGGAAGCACTAATTTTGCACCTGGAACCATTGGTAGGTTACTTGGGTGATGGAGCACCTTCCCGTCGAAGTCATTGAGAAGCCACTGGTGCTGATCGGATAAAAAAGCGTCATGTCGGTGCTTGTTTGTATTGCTACTGAAAACTAGGGACATTTAGTGGTCATTGTTGTGAGTTGTTTTGGACTGGTGTGAGCTGTTATCATGGTCGGAGAAGAAGTGTAGCTAGTTGCTGTGGCTCACCATAGAGGAGAGACGAGCTTGAGACATGAGGAAGTGCCTGATTGAACGTTGCTAGCATGTCGTGGCGAGACGCAAGCATGGCTGCTCCTCCATGTTGCACCTACCAATAGTTGGCGTTAACGGAGGCGGCTGGTTCCATGGGATTGCTAGATCTGGGTAGCAATCGGTCACTGACGATAACTGTATGTCTGTATCACACCCCCGTCGTTCCAATTTATCCTTTAGGGATTTAGCCATTTAGGTTACAATTTACAAATTGAGAACGAAGGGTAAGAGTGATTTCGTGGGCCAAGAGAAAATTTAGGGAATTAGGTTAAGTTGTTCAATACTATGTAGTTTCAATAATTAGATTAATTTCTGCTAATTATGCTGATGTGTCTAATTAATGGAGTCTTTGACATGTAGCAGTGTCACATTAATAAAAATAACGGTTAGGCTAACGTCAGGATATAATTGAAAAAAATTAAAAGTTTAGGTATTTTATTGCTACTTTTTAAAGTTTAAATGATAATTAAAAAATTGACTGAAAATTTGAACTTTTAAGAAATTATTAATTAATTTATTTTAACTTATAAGAATTTATTAATTTATAAAATTAATCAATTAATTAATTAACTAATTAATTTTAAAAACAAAAGTTATTAAAATAAATAAAACTAAAAAAATAGCCAGTTTTAAAATTTTACTATTAAATGAGTTGAATTTTTTAGTCATTGATTAATAATAATTTTTGTAAATAAAAACTTTTACCTCGTTTTTTTCCTGATATGGAATAGTCATCATCTACTGATCATATATGAGTTCAGGAACCAAGTCTTCTTTATCTGCTGATCATGGTGACCAGACCGCCTGAGCCATTTACACTTGGCTTGTGTTAAACTAACTGATCATGTCACTTTCGGGTGTGTACAGTGTTCTCTTGGGCCTGTGTCTAGTTCATGAGGGAAGTGCTTAATCTGACACTTGCTTGTTCATTACTCAGCTGAAAAGGTGGACTAGTCTTCAAATCAATTCAATCCATAATTAGAAAAGGGCAGACCCACAATGTCTGCCTGTTTGACTCCTGCAGTCTTATTGCGGTAATCTTAAGGGGAAGAGAACCTGCATACTACTTTGTTTCATACATCTCACTTATATATTTTTCTGGTCCTACGTAAATATGTGGATGGGATGATATAAAACAGAATAAGATTAGGATAGCCGAAACAGAAGATGTGTTCAAACTAGTGACGATGACTATGGCGTGTTAGAGATGTGTTCCCAAGTCAATATTTCTACCGAAGATATGTGCATTCTGCATACTATTCTATTGGTTTGGATGCTTCGAGTAAAATTACGTGTGGATCAACTTGTTTATGACAATAATATGTTCAAAGAAAGTAGCTGAGAATGAGCTCATAATTCTGAAATCCCTTGAAACTTTCAGATGAGAATTGCATGAAATTGGCAACAACAATGTTCTTTTGAATACTTTGGGACAGACACAAGTTTTAGGTTCTGCTTGACAAACAACGGATTACATTAGCTAATAGTTAATTTTATTAGTAGTTAGCTGATAGTTGATTATATTAGCTAATTTGATCAGTGAATAATTTTAGTTATTTATTAAAGTTTTTTTGTAAAATTAGCCCTTTAGTATTAGTTGTTGATATGTAAAATGACTTATAAGGTCATGACTTTCAAAAATATTAGTATTTCGTTAAATATTCTTATAAGAATTTAGAATTTATAAATTTAATTTTACACAAATTAAATTTATAATTTTGATAAAAAAACATAATAATAATAATAATAATAATAATAATAATAATAATAATAATAATAATAATAATAACAACAACAATAATAATAATAATAATAAATAATTGAGATCAAAATTATACTTTTTAACTCCAAAGAGAAAGGTTCTTAAATAATTTTCTTTGTCGTTTTCTTGTTGTGTGTTTTTTAACTAGCTGAATAATGAATGGTAAAAACTAAAAAGTAGGCGTTCATGTACACCAATGTTAAGTTGATGAAGGAAAGGAACATAAATATCCGAGGGCACAGTCAGTCATTTAGAATAAGCTAAAGTAAAACACTACTCTTGAATTTTTTAAAAATCAGCTGATTAAGTTTAATCAGTTATCTCAATCAAGTAATTATCAAACACTAAAAAGTAAGAACAGCTGGTCAATAAAATCAATCAGCTAAATTTATTTAACCAGCAATTTTTAGCTGATAAGCCAATAACCAAATAAGGCCTTAATCTCTGATTTATCTGATTTTGAACTTTCTGCAATACATTAACTTCTTTACTTAGATTCTGTCTCTGCATTTTGAAATTTCAGCAAATTGTTCAGTGAAAGATGAGATCTTTAAGTATATTTTGGACCTATAGATCACTAATCTCAACTGTTGTGTAATATTGATCCCCTCAACTTGGAGGGTCTTTCAAGTGATTGAAAAAAATGCTATAAAGGGATGATCAGGTACATAAGTTGAAACTTGACACAAGCATCAAATATCCCATCACCATACTAGAGATTCTGAAGAACCCTACTTTTATTTTTTTCTGGATTAAACATGTTTCGGTGAATCATTCCACTAGGATCTCAATAGCTTTAGCAGAATTCTTGCGTTTGTTTTAGTCCTACTGCTGCACTGACTCTGCAAAAGCAAGAGCAGCTGACTTAAAACTCCACCAACAATTGCTTCTTCCCTTGCTTGTAAAGATTCTGTGCATAGTATGATCAGTGAGTTAATAGCACTTTCACTCCCTTCATGATCCGATACCTGGAAAACCATCTTAACTATTGTTCTGATGCCATTTGGGTGGTTGATCACATCGTTTCTGGCACTTTCTAGCCCTAGAAGAAGCTCAATTGTGGCCATTGCCTTTGTTGCCAAGCTTCTTTCATGTCTTCTGGCATTATATATATATGTTAATAGACCATTTATTACACCTTGTTGAATCAAAGTTTCTCTGTTCGATTCTAAGGAGCATAGTCCAGATATGGCTTTAATTGCAGCTTCTGATACCTGGTAATTCTCATGAACGGCAGTAAGAACTAGCCCATGAAGGAGTTGATGGCATTTTCCAAGCATTAGACAGAGTTCTCTGGTCAGAAGAGATGATGATATTGCCTGTATAAGACGACACAAACTGCCCTTGATGTTGATAGTGCCATGATGAAACAGAACTTGAAACGATTCCAAATTGGACTCTTCTTTTAGCATGTTTAAGACCTCTAACTCTCCAAGAGACAGCAACTTGAGGACACAACAAAGCGTTTGCTCCACAAGCATAACACGTTCTTGGAACAGCCTATGGTGTTCTGCTTTTCCAGAAAAGAGTAGTTTCAGCAACGAAGGTAAGATATCTGGTTGAAGGAGATGAGAACAATTAGATGAAGATTCTTCTGCTAGAGTTTGAATCTTCTTAAGGGTCAGGAGCTTCTTCTCCCAGGAAACATCCTGAGATTCAAGGTTGTGCTTAAGTGAAGCGAAACAACCCATTTCTGAGAAATAATCAGGGCCAGCTTGAGGACCCATTTTCAGCCACTGATCGATCAAATGGCGAAGAGTATGATTAGGAACCATGGATGCATCAGCAAGTTTCTGCATTGTTACAGGGCATGTAAGATTACCTGCTGATAGCCATTTCTCTATGCTCGATCTATCATAGGTTTGGCCTGTACATAGAGTCACAGGATCTTCGAACAAGTCTAGACTAATTGGACACCTGAACAAGTGGGGTATGGGAACTTCAGGCTCTTGCATGGAAGGAAACCAAGGACTGAAGAACCTGAATGCTTTGATGTTTCAAGTAATGATATTGACTGAAACTTACAGAATCCAGAAGTTTGCAGATAATAGTTGCTATAGAAATCCAAGGCACGAATCATAAAGGACAAAACTTGGGAAAGCACTCATGTTTAAAGGCCTGCAAGTTACACTGTAAACTTACAGACAACACACATGACAGGCACACTGAGCAAAAATGAGAAGGGAAAAGGACTAAGAAGGTGTAGACTGTAGAGGCAAGAGGGCAATCTTAGTTGAAGGTATCAAATGGGAACAACGGCATACAAACACAACATGGAACAAAGTAAGTAAGGCCTTAACCTTATCTTGGTGAATCTGGAAGAGGTCCCCTTAGGTGGTCCAAGTTGTAAGATCCTGCCAATTTAAGAGGTTGAAGGTTTGAGACCTGTGAAATAATTATCCAGAACACATAATTTACGAGTCATTACATGTACTTGACAGTTTATTTAATATGTATTTATAAGATTACAACTTCGGCTTCCCTGTTAAAAGAAAATATAGAATAATTAGGTTGGAATTGTCCTCATTGGGCCTTTTCCCTCCTTTTTCAGTACCTATCAGTTCAGTCAAACTGACCCACCTACAAGGAAAAGTATAAGCTGTTAATGTCTTTGAAGTTTGAATCTGCCCCACTTGAGTTGGAAAATGGAATGTACAGTTGAGATTGAGAGAGAGAGGACGAGTTGAATAATGTTTGTCACAAGATGCATGAGAACATGGGAAAGCAGAATGCAGTAAATGCAATAAGAACTCGAATCCAAGAGGATAACAATAAGTCTCTGTGTTGGCACATTCCTATGGAATTTGTTTAGTTCTCGTTAGAGGTCAAGTTGCCTAGTAATTTCATGAGAATTACTTTTTTTTTTCATGTTAACATCGATAAATTTATTGTAATTTTAGTATTTTTATAGAATTAACTAAAATTTTAAGATATCTTAAATTTTAAAAAGGCCAGCAACTTAAATTTTTATTTTATTTTATTTTTTATTTTTATTTTCTCTTTTTTTCAACGTTAACATTTTTATTAGTTAGGATTAAAGTTACATATTATTAGACCTCTCTAAATTCCGCATTTTAGCAAAATTCTGTTAAGCTCCTCAGGAAGAGTTGAGTTGATAGAGTGAGAGGCATGGGACCAAAAAGTCTTGTGTGTTCGAATCCCCTACTTACACTCTTTCGATCGAGCCTGTCGTATAAGGCTTGCTTAATGTGAAATACCCGATTGGCCTGATTTGCAGGTTATTGTGTCAATCAAAAAATTTACCCAATATACATCCAAAAGATTGCAACTGAAGATTCATTCATTTCTTACCCAAAAAAAAAAATATTATGCGGAACTTACTTGTACTTGTACCAGTATATTTCAAGCAATTCAACTCATGTGTTTCTAATTTCTATTTAGAGAAAGAAAAGACCGTTTTTAATATGATTATTTCATTTTTTAAATTTATTGTCAAGTTTGATTGATATATTTTTTCTTTTATTACATTTATTTTGGAATGAAAATGCAAAATGTTATAAGAAATTAAAAAGCTATTGAAATTATTAATATGATTGAAATGGTATATAATAAATAGGGATAATAGTTTTGAATCAGCTAGCCTGACCTAACTCTTAGCTTGAAAAGAAGGTTAAAAATGATATCGATTTGTCAAAAAAAAAATTAAATGTGGACGGGCCAAGCTAGTAACTGGCTCGTCGCACCATGGGTCACCTGGCTTGTGAGTTGGGTAGCCCCGTGTCATACGCAGTCCAATCTAACCCGATCTATTGTCATCTTTAATAATAAACTTCAAATTTGTTATTATTTTAACAGCAATAATAATTTTTTTAGGCTCACAAAGTTGCGTGAAATTTGTGAGAATGAAAATTACCATTTAATTACAAATCAATGAAACTAAAACCTAAGAAAGAATCTATCAAGGTTATAGTTGGGTGTGACTTTTTGACTAGCAAAAGCTGGCATCCTACATATGCGGTCAATTTATAGCAGCTGGTCATCAGGTCCAAGCCTATCAATCATATCATCTGCTGTAGATTGGACCGTCAATGCAAATTCGAAATTGTTAAGCAAAATTTACTTATTGTATCATTCGGTAAATTATTTAACAATATAGTTGGTCCAAAAAATATATATAATCCATTATTTGGCTTTAAATTCTTAGTTCATTAATGGATTATTTGGAGTACTAATTTGTAAATTATTACTTACACTTGATAATTTATTTATTATATATTGAAATAATAATTATTAAAAATTTAAATAATCATTTCTTATCCAATTAAAATTTTATTTTCCAAACTATTATGATTAGTACCATCCATTACCATATTATGTTGTTAATTGGAGCTTTATAGGTCATTAAAGGCATATAATTTTTGAAATTACACTAAATTTAATATATTAATTGCTTTTTATTTTTTGATCGCACAGAAGAAATATCTTTATATTATAAACTACAAATTTTAGTTAAATTTTTTGAATTTTTTAATGTAGGAAAATAAAACATTATAGAATATTCTATAATGTAAGTTGTTTTAGATGTGACCAATGTTTAAAAAATGTTTTAAAACTCAAACCTATCTTAAATTAAGAATTTGATATGGTTTAATCCTAAATTAATGAGGTCTTATTTTTTGATATTTCAAAAAACTACATTAATCATGATTAATAATTTAACAAGACAATAAAATAATAAATAAAATATAGACAAAATTGAAAATTTTATAATAAGATAATTTGCATCAAATTTAACAAAATTTTTATTCGTTTGAAGCATTATTAATTAACAAGATCCAAACTCACTAAGCACTTAACCAAACTTGTAATGAGTTGTTTCACATAAGACACTTGTTAAAAGTAACCTATCCCTAAGTGCAGAGTGTATTATGCATCTATGGGGGAAAAGGGCAACTTTGCTTTGCACAATTTTGAAACTCTATCAAAGTGGGTAGGCAAGAAAGCAAAAAAAAATGTATATTCCAACTTTCAGTATGGAAGATGGAAGCATAGAAGATGGAGTGGTGATAGTTACAATAGGAGAAAGTGACAACTAACATATATAGAAAAAGACAAACCAAATGGATAAAATGAATCTTTTAGCCATTTAAAGCTAAGAGGAAGACATTTGTCTCTCTTTTTATGGAGGTTTTGAAGGCTACCTTGTCTGCCATTGGCAACTTAGAACAGTCCAACCTTCCACTAGTGTGTAAGAAAGCCATGGATGACGCTTGTTTTTAACTAAAGGTTTAGAATCCAAACATGTTTACGTGGAACGTGGAAGTCGACCAACCATTACATATTTAGACGTTTAGATTGATTCAAAAAGCAATTCTAATTTGAATTTAAAAGATTTATAAATTTGATAATAATTAATTAAAAGTTGATTAATAGTCTTAAATCTGAATTTTTAATCAACTCTTAATTAAAATTGTTATTAAAGTCTCTTTTGTTTGATAAGACCGATATATAAGAGATTTGAATTAAACATTATCACTTAATACAACAACAATTAAGTAGAAATCTCGCTTATATGCGAAGATTTAATAGTACGCACTCTTGTCTTTAATTAATAAGGAAACTATTTATAAATAGGATACTTAATTAGTGTTTAATTATTAATCATGTTCTAAATAATATTAGCAATAACTCTAGTTTAAAATTAAGAGATTTATATACTAAAAAATAAATAATTAAAATTATTTAATATTCTTAAATATGATTTTAATTAATTATTTTTAAATATATTTTTTAAACTCGAGAGTTAGACTAATAATTGTATACAGTTGCTTGGTAAGACTAATTGATAAGAGATGTGAGTTTGCATGAGAGCAAGAGGGAGTGAGTTAGACATTATCCACTACTAAATGCTTAATTATATGAATCACGTTGTCTTATACAAAGTAAAGATTCTAGCTAGGAAGCCAAAGTCAGAGTAGGCAACCATTAACCTGGCAATTGGGGTAGGAAGAATTAGGCATTGATTGGCTTTATACCGAATTTCAGGAAAAATTGATGCTCTTTTGTAATATTATATTACTTATTATGGGTAATTTAAATTTTTTAATATTGAAATTGGAAGACTCGACAATATGGTATATTCTTTATGTATCACCTTTTTCTTTATGGCATTTTTGCACAAAGAGTGACGAGAAGAGGCACTTGAGTGAAAAGAAAAAGTTTTAAAGTGATTTTACAATTGATTTTGTAGGTTATAAATTAGACATTTCCCAATATGCCTTCAAATTTTTATTACAAAAATAGTGATAAAGCTGAAAAAATACGGAGGAACGTGTTAAAATAAAAATCGATCAGGAAGTTATACTGATAAAACAAGAGACTTAAGGTTAAAGAAATTTAACCAGTATTATACCTTCATAAAATTGATTAAAGATTGAAAAAAATTTAAATTTTAAAATATGATTTAAAGAGGTTGTATTTATTTATTAAAAATTTTAAAATTTAATTAAAAAGGAAAACTATTAAATAAAACTTAATTGATTTATCAAAATTGATTAATTTACGAATTGATTTATCAAAATTGAATAATTTACGAAACCGACCGATTAATTAATAAATTGATAAATTTTTATTAATAATATTTATTAAAGTCAATTGAATTAAAAATTAAAAATCAAATTAAAAAAGTTAGTCGAAGTTTTCACAATGAACCAACTGAATTGATTAAATTTTTTAATCATTGATGTTAGGCATACAAATTCTAAAATATTCATGATATAAATGATCGTTTATTTTAAGAACATTATTTTCTCACTTAATATTTACAAGCTGTGGATAATAAAAGAGTACTAAAAAAGATAAATAAGAGTGGCTATCTTAAAAATATATGTTATAAAAATTTAAACAAAAATCTTTACAATCTAAATGCTAATAAATTACGGTACACATTTGAATGTTTCAGAATTACTAAAAGAGTATTTTGTAATATTTTTCAAAATAAATTTATATTAAAACACTTTTTAGTATTAAAAACTTTGTAAATATTTATCAAATTACTTTAATACAAATTCGCATGTAATTGTATATATATAATTATTTATATAAACATTGTCAAGTGATAGAAATTTAATATTTTTAACAATATAAAATATTTTAAAAACAAATAAATCTATTTGTTAAATTACAAACTAACGTAAAATTATTTAACTCAAAATCAGAGGAAAATTAATTGTGTCTAAATTTAATCATAAATAATTAAAAAAAATATTTTGGAAAAACACAAATTTTCTTATTTAGTAAGATTGACCCTTAATGATCATCAAAAATTGGCTATGTAATTAGGTCTAAATTTATATTATCGCGGAGAGGAAGGAGTAATTTAGCATAGGGCTAAGCTAAATAATTGAAACCATAAAAGGAATAAAATATATATTTTTCTTGAAAATATAGTATTTATATTATACTAAATAAATCATGGTTGTCTAGGTCCTATGTCAACCAATTTAAGCCAAATTATAAGTACCATCTAAATTATAAGTCCTAAAGCTATATTTGGTTAGATATAAAAATTTTAATGAAATGAAATGAAATGATTTATAGTGGAATGGAACGTAAATAGATGTAATATTAGAAATTTGTTGTGTTGGAAAAAATGAAAGGGTTCATAATGTAATATAATAAAATATTGTTTGAATGAAGGATTTATAAATTATTTCATTCAATTCCATTAAAAACCTTACATTTAATCAAACATAGCTTATGCCAAATGAATTCCTAAAAAATATGTGGAGAAACATCAAAATGAAAGGTGAAAGGGTATTAAATGATGTTGCATCAAGATTAAATTTGTTAAAATCTTCTAATTTTTATATCTTATTTCTTGATATATTAATTTTTTTAATATTACAAATTGCCAAAATTTTAATCTGTTTAATTTTTCAGTTTGATTTTCAAACTTTTTTGATTTAATTTAGTTTAATAACTTTTATTGTTATAAAGTGACTAATTTATTAATTAATTAGTCATTTTTTATAAATTAATAAATTATTATAAACTAAAATAAATCAATTAATTTTTATTTAACAATTCTTTTTTGAAATAAACTTCAAAATTTTTGATTGATAAGAATAGTTTCTTTATTTCATATTTCAAAAGTTTTATCTTATTCAAATTTTAACATATTTTATGATAGTCTAATGTTGGCCGAACTTTTTAAAACTTAAATATTTTGTCTTATCGAGTTAACTTTGGGTTCGATTTTTAAAACATACACTAAACTATTCAAAATATTAGAATCTTGTATATCCTAAAATAATGGAAGTTGGTATGAAAAAAAAATCATTGTACAAATGAAAATTTAAGAAACTTTCTAACTTTCCTTCTCTACAAGTTTTTGAGTATGAAATCTATCTCCTTGATGGGTACGTAGTAGTTGTGGCTTCACATAATCCTATAGTATCTGTATACATTTAAGCATCGTATATTGGTTGATCCATTGACGGATCTTTAGTCGTCGATCGTCTGTTAATCAACTCCTCGTTGCTAAATGGATCATCTAGTGCACTAGGAGTCGTTGGCGATGAAACATCTTCTCCCACGGGTCCTGCTCCGACGAACTGTTGCACCACTAACACTGAAACTGTGGCTGCAAAGTCTGATGATGCTAGCAAGTCGCCAATGGCTCCAAGCTCAGGGCACTCACTCCAGTCTGTGAGACCAGCTGTAAGTGGTGAAAACGACCCTTGTCCTCTTCCGACTATGAACAGGTCATGAACATTGTCCATTGCTCTTATAGCTGCCACAGTTTCCTCTCCATTGTTGACAACTTTCTCAGTGTAAAAAATGGACTCATCATTAGCTTTATGCATTCTGAATTCGTTTATAAGCTCCATATCAAGTTGGTGGTCCATGTCAATGTTTGTTCCAATGGGTAGTGCAGTGAGTTCATCTGAATTACTGTGTGAAACTCTTACAGGTTGTGCTGTTTCATGGCCTGGAATGAACCTAATGACTGTTAGGGTTACTCCAACATGTTCCGACATCCGCCATGCATATGCTAGAGCTTCTCTATCGTCTGGTCCACCAAAGAAGAGCACAACTATCTGATGAGAGACATGGTTCGCAGATAGTCTCGTCGATCCAGTTAGCCCTCTATCGACGAGAATCCCAACTGAACATGGTGCGTTTGCTAACACATTCTGGTTCACAGATCTAAATGCAGGGTTTGTTGGTTCCATACCTCCATCAACTGTTTGCTGCTTGTGAAAAGGAATGATTATGAAAGCGACCCTTTTGTCTTCTGCTAAGTTGCAGATGTCTTCGTGCATTGTAGAGTAAGGTGAAATGGCTGTTAATGGCTGAACTGAGACACAACTGTTGTGTTGTTCATAGTTCTCGAAGGCATTGATGATGTGGTCGGACTGAGCTTGTGTCCGGTTAAGAGCAGGTCGGCCTGAAGTTCTGGTGTTGTGGACTATGAGCATGGCAGATGTACGACCTGTTAGCTCTACAAGATGGAGGACATAGACACACATCGGAGACTTTTTGGTTGGATTAGAAGCTTCGAGGAGGTTGATGATGGTTGGGACGTTTCGGGGTGTGTGTATACACACCAGAACTCGAAGCTCATAATCTAGTTTTGTCCTCTGAATCGTTCGCCTTTTGTATGCTATGCACCTTCTTGCTGGCTTATACACTGTTGTAACAATTGGTGTGATGATTCCAGTCATGACAACAGCCACAATCACCATGATCGCAAAAGCTTGATCATCTAAGACCTGTACATAATGAAAATTGTGCACACATCATGTTATGACCAATGTGATTGTCAAAGTATGCAACCAAGTATGGGGGTGTTTGGATATCAGCTGATCAGCTAATTTTTTAGTTGATCAGCCCAAATTAGCTGTTTGGGTAAGTCAAACAGCTAATTGATGTGTTTGGTTGATTAGCTGGTTGGGTTGAATCAGCCAACCCAACCAGCCAAAACCAATCAGCTAATGAGACCAGCGTTTGGGATAATCCCAAACTCAAAAAGTCATTTTGCCCCAAACATCTTCACTCGTCTCTCTCGTTTCCTCCCGAAGGTCTCGCGTATCTCTACTCTTCGTAACCAACTGGGAATCGTCGACAGCCGGCATCAGCATGGTCGAAACCAGACGGAGCTCCGCCTCCAACAAGCGTCCTCTCTGCTCTTCCTCATCCCCTAGTTCTCCTCCGCCGAACTACTTCAAACGATCAAAGGTTTGTGTTTTCGTGTTTATGCTTAGTTTTTGGTGGTTTTCTTGGGCTTTTGGTTCTGATTGCATGACTGATTGAACCCTAGACGGCGGCGGCTACGAC
>JANZLC010000200.1:30168349-30195638 GCA_026413385.1 Erythroxylum gracilipes
TGTACAATTAAATATCTAAAATGTAAATTCTTATAAGAATATTCATTGAAATACTAAAATATATAATATTCTTATTCTTATATTTTTTTAAAGTCATGTCCTTATAAGTCATTTTACACTTAAACAGCTAATACTAAATAGCTAATTTTACCAAACATCTTTAACAAACAGCTAATACAATCCGCTGGTCAAATCAGCTGATATAATCAGCTATCAGCTAACAGCTGATAGAATCAGCTATCAGCTGATTGCCAAACAGGGCCTATGTCTGTGTTTGTGTACATACATCAATGTGCAACTAAGATGTTTAAAGAAATATAAGTACCTTACCTTTTGGTCTTTGCCCACATTGAGGACAATCAGTTCAACAAGGCCTTTGGTGTTCATAAGCAAACCGAGGGCAACCCCATCAAGTAATGGCATCTTGTAGAAGAGAGTAACAATCATAGTTCCTGCAACTTTACCAGCAGTTCCAAGGATGATGACAAGAGTTAGAATTCCCCAGGTACTGGCTTTGTTAATGGAAGATATATCAGTCTTGAGTCCACTCATAGCAAAGAAAAGTGGTAGCAGAAGTCCTGAAACAAAGTCCTCTAGTTTCTCTATAAGTGTCACACCCAAAGGTCCATTTGGAATGACTAGTCCGAACACAAAAGCCCCGAACACAGAATGTGTTCCAATGGAGTCTGTAATGAAACCTGAAATCATCACTCCTGTGAGAATAAGGCATATGTAGAACTCACTGAATGTTTCTCCTTCTGGGGTTCTTCGAACCACCCACGAGATTGCTGGTCTAACAATAAAGATGCAGAAAACGACGAATGCTACACTAGAAAGAATCACCCACAGAGAAGCCAAAGAAGCTGTTTCATTTTCTGCTAAAGCAATGGCAAAAGCTAGCAGAACCCAAGCACAAATGTCATTAAATAAAGCTGAAGACATTGCAAGCCTTCCAAGCTCTGAGTTGATGAGTTTCAGCTCTGCAAGGATTCTCGCAAGCACTGGAAAAGCTGTGACAGAGAGAGCTACACCTAAGAAGATCGTTACTGTCCCTTTGTGAACAGTATGTTCACTTCGAATTACGAAGCTGAAACCGAGACTTACAAGGAAAGGTAATATCATACCAACAACAGCTATGAACAATGCCCTTTTCCCAGTTCTTCTTATCACAGATATGTCCATTTCTACTCCAACAAGGAAGAGGAAGTAGAGTAATCCGACGTTTGCCATTGTTTCAAGCACCATCACACTTCTCATAGGAAATATTGTTTCTGCAAATGTTGTGTTACGACCTAGCACAGATGGTCCCAATAACACTCCACCCTGTAAATTTTAAGAACATCATGAAGATCATTGTCTTCTTGAAACGATTCAACCGTGATTTTTGATCATGATATTGGACGATCATTTCATATTTTTTTCATGTTGGTCTTCATACAAACGTTTGCACAAATCTCATGAACATCTAATGCAGAATTAAACAGAAGAATAAGAAAAGACTTACCAGGATCTCGGAGATGACACGGGGTTGACGAAAGGGTTTGAGGAAGAACACGAGAATGCGAGTGGTGACTACCACCAATGTTAGCTGCAAAATGAAAAGAGGGAGGGAGAAATCTAAAGGATTATCACCTTGCCACACACCATTTGTGGTGATCATGGTTGGTGCATAGCACACTATTGTCTCCTGTGTTTTGTTCCATACTGTTGATACAGGCTCCACGTCCGCCATTTCTGTACCTTCTTCCAAACTCTCTTTCTCTCTAGCAGCTTGCAATCTCCACCACCTTCCACCACGTTGGTATCGAAAAGATTTGGTGTTTCTGCAGATTATAATGTTCAGGAGACATGAATATATCAAACTGGACGGAGATGAAAACCCTATTTTTTGTTTCTTTTTCTGGTTTCTGATTAGGAGGAATGAGGAAACAGGTAGAGAAAGCTAGGTTCAAGTTTGATGGCTACCCGCCCCACCTGGAGGCTCTCTCTTTTGTGGTGTACATTGAAAATGAAAGTAACTCTTGTGTTTTACTTTCGTGGAACTCTATTTTAAGAAAGTTATGGCGATGTAACAACTAAATAGCTTCTGACAATTTGGAACTTCCATTTACATGCATGCATCTAGCTAGCTAGGTTCTGCAATTTCACTTTTGAATTGGACTTGAGATGATCCAAATCTTATTTTTAAAACATGGACATTATTTTAATATAATCAGGTGGTGTTATGGTTTTTGCACCTTAGAAGAAGGTCTTTCAATGGTGGAGCCATGGAGTTTTATGTGATTGCATGCCAATGTTTAATAAGAAAAGGGGAAAAATAAGTCATGAAGCCGTACAATATCATGTTATTAAAGTCAATTTCATTTCTATTTAATAAATTTTTATCTTATTATAATTCAAATTTCAATTTCATTTAATAAAAAAATTAGTGAATAAGAGAAACAATTTGAATAATTAGTCTTTGTTTCAATTAAGAATATATATATATACACACTAGTATACTTAGAATATATGTATTTTTTAATTCATTTTTATATAAATTGACTATAGTTCTTTTTATAATACTTATTTTTAGATAAATAATATATATGTTATTTATAAATATATATAACAAATTCATTCAACAAACATATTATAGATAGAAAATTAGAAGAAATAAAAAAATGATAATAATAAGGTTGGTCCTTTTGATCATAAGTTCATAAGTCCAAGTTATGAAGCAATTCTTTACATTTACATTATGACTAAAATAATTTTGTTTAATTATTAAATTAAATTAAATTATTTTAATTTAAATAAATTTCAATAAAAAAGTCAGTAAATTCAAAATTGTCCATCCCTCTTAACAAATAAAAATATTAGTACACATCAAATGGTTTGGGTTGCACGAGCAGATCGATGTGCTTAGGAAATTGGAGATCATAAGCAATACAAGAGATGATTTCTGTCAATTGTGGCTTATGCACATTGAAACCCCAAATCAAAACACATCTTCTATTTCCTCTCTTCTCCTCCAAGAACAAGACCCTTTCTTCTTCTTACTCTGTCAAGATTGTTTCTTCAATGTCTTCTTACGACAAGGAGCTCGCTGCCGCCAAAAAAGCCGCTTCCTTGGCTGCCCGTCTATGCCAGGCAGTCTCCATCTTTCATCAACAGTTTTATTAAGTACAAGTATTCAATTTTTGGTAGTTCATTTACTCGTCATGGTCTTGTTCTAAGAAACGGATCTGCATTATGAGTAATACTTTTTTTCTTGTCCGTGTGTGGTGAGATCTTAGCTTTAAATCTTAATTTGAAAGTGACCCAGAAGCTAAAGTTTTAATCTTGATTGAAAACCCTTGTTATTTGCGGTTGCTGTTTATGTTCACAGGACTGTTTTTTTCTTTGCTCTTAGTTAATCGTCCATTTTAGCTTCTCTGATGCTTTATTTGCCACTATTGCTTTGCTTTGGTCGTACTGGTGTATTCTTTAGCACAAAAGCCATCTTGGGTCGAACCAAATCATACGTCTTTGTTTGCTTCTAATTCTGTGTGCTACAATTGCATTACATGGTTTTTTGGTTATCTTTACAAGATTTAGAGTCTTTGAAAGGACCTGATTTTTCATTAAGTGTGTTGTGATGGTCTTCAAACAAATGTAATGTAATCGCGGTCACCTTTAAACCATAAGAAAATAGTTTGATATCACACAATGTGCTAATACTACTGTCAATGCTTTTTGCTTCCGAATGACTATAGATGATTATATATTTTTCTGATTAACTCATGCAGTTTACAATCTTGATCGTAGCGTTATTACTACCATTTATCATATTTTTTCACATTGGTAGTCAGAGGACCATGTTCTATTTACTTAGAATTTTGTGCTCTTATTATTAAGCTAAGTTTATCAATTTCCCTTCTGGTTCCTCAGAAGGTGCAGAAGGCTCTTGTGCGATCGGATGTGCAGTCAAAATCTGATAAGAGTCCTGTCACGGTGGCTGATTATGGTCTGTAGTCATTTTAATACATATTGCTTTGAGATAATATTTTTTAATGGTTATTATTCTGAATGGGAATCCTAATCGCACACGAAAATGGTATTTGTTGGGTGGATCAAACATGCATGGAAGTCCATGCTTTTGGTCGACTAAAATTCCCTGCTGTGTAGTATGCCCGCACCTTGATAGTCAAACGATAAGCAGTTCACTTTTGTTCAACTGCAGTAAGTGCTTTTTCACGCATTAGCTCAATTTCAAAGCAATTGGTTAAGTTATTGTCTAGAATTGTAAGACAACTGTAAAGTACTTATCCACAATAGAAAGTTTGGTCATATCATTGTGTTCCCTTGTATTTTTAAGTGACCTTTTGGAGCACTAAGTTAATAGTGTTATTTCAGGCACACAACTTTGCCTAGGAACCTGTAATTTCCATCAGGTAGTACCTGCTAAAATAGTTTGCCATCTTACGTAGTCCATCTTCTTGGAAGATACTGATTTCTTTCTGTTTGGATATATTAAGGATGACTTTTTTAAAATGTTGTTGATGAGGGTGCTTGACTGACAAATTGATGCAAAAGTCACTACTGCTACTTATATTTTCATTCCCCCCTAATTTTTGTGGATTTCAGGTTCACAGGCTGTAGTCAGTCTTGTGTTGCAAAAGGAGATTCCTTCTAAACCTTTCTCATTAGTGGCAGAGGAGGTGCTTTTACTTACAAACCTTTTTTGTGGTTTTGTTATTTGAATGTGGGCTTCAATTTAGTGACTTTTATGGATTACCTCTAGGATTCAGCTGATATTCGACTAGATGCTGCCAAGGAAACTCGAGAGCGCATAACAAAACTTGTTTGTGATACATTAGCTAGTGATGAGTCAGGCAGTGTATCCAACTTATCTCAAGAAGATGTGCTCAGTGCCATTGACAGCGGCAAATCTGAAGGTGGTTCCCGGGGAAGACATTGGGTGTTGGACCCTATCGATGGTACTAAAGGGTAATCTTTCCATCTTGGGATTTTACATGAACAGTGTGATCAGGTTACATACTTTTATCTTGGACGATGAGCCCACAATTGTGCTCAGTGTTCAAGATGATGAAATTGTCTCTTTATGACTCATGATGCATGTGAATTAAAAAAATTTCTCCAAGATACATGTCCTTAGTTGCAAACTTTGGTGCACAAGGTAATAACATTGGTCGTGTTTGATATCCACAACCTTGCACTAGGGAGCCAATGAGAGGTCTGCTCATGATTTTCAATTGTTACTTCTTATCCACAAAATTTGGACTCTTTTATGTAAATTGCGATACCAACAGTATCCATTTGTTTCTCTACGTTTCATACTTATAATTTATGCAACAATAGTAGATGTGTAAAAGGATTGCAAAATAATGATGATAACATATCAAGTAAACAAGAAGCTGTTCCTCTGAAACATGTGCCTTCTTTTACTTGTTTCATCAATTTAATAAATTTTTGGTTTATGTAATAAGTTCTTCTGTCTTCAGATAACAATAACTTGGCTATCCCTGTCTTCATCCTTTTTCCATCTTGTGAGATCATTCGTATATGCCACCAGCTACTACTACACCTTGTCATGCATCATAGTCATGTTTCTCTTCTAGCTTCCTCAGATCAACCAATGACACTAATAATTCTCTTCATGTTAATGATCATTTTAGCAGGGTTTTTGCTTCAAATTTTGTACTGAGCTTTTGGAGATGAAATAAAATTGGGAACTTTTACCTGAAATGTCAGACAACCAATTTGAGCAACTGATTGATAGATAGTATGTTAAAAGGTGGATGATAAATTTGTAAACAATACTATTCTCACTGGAAGCAAGATCCAACTATTTAGAGCTGAGCAAGCAAGCTCAACTTGATGGTGTTTTCCCAGGCAGTAAATAGAGACATCCTTACTTTAGTCTCTTTCTCATCTGTAAGAGCAGAAATGCCAAATCAACATGTTCAATTTTTGCGGCCTTGCCAAGAAATTTCCTTACGTATTTTCCTCACATTATGATCAGGATAATTATTTCTATGGGGTTGTTTTAGGTTTCTAAGAGGAGATCAATATGCAATAGCTTTAGCATTGCTAGATGAAGGCAGAGTAGTGTTAGGTGTCCTAGCTTGTCCAAATCTTCCGTTAAAATCCATCAGCGGTAGCAGTCAGAAAAATTTGCATGGTGAAGTTGGCTGCTTATTCTATGCTGCCGTTGGTTCGGGGACTTACATGCAATCACTGGATGGTTCTTCAACAGTGAGGGTAAGTTCATGAATGGACTTCTATGTCATGATGTCTATTGCTGATGTAAGTGGCACTTCTCTTGCCTGCCTTACACTATGTAGGTACAAGTCAGTTGTCGTGAAGGTAAGTTTGTGAATGGATTTCGCCCACATGACGTCTATTGCTGATATAACTGGCACTTCTCTTGCCTGCCTTACACTTTGTAGGTACAAGTCAGTGCTATTGACAACACTGAAGAAGCATCCTTCTTTGAATCATATGAAGCAGCTCACTCGCAGCATGACTTGACTAGCACCATTGCCAGAGTATGATACATGTTCCCCTTTGCAGCGCCCACATATGCACCCAACCCATCTCCCTGCGTCCCTTTTCCCCAATCTTGGTACTGTCTTCCCTAAGAAAGTAGGGGGAAGGAAACGCTTACTCTATTTATATGTTGTAATGGTGTTAAAAATCTAATCTTTTTCCAGAAACTTGGCGTTAAAGCACCACCAGTTAGAATTGATAGTCAAGCCAAATATGGTGCTCTGTCCAGAGGAGATGGGGCCATATATCTGCGTTTTCCGCATGAAGGTTATCGGGAGAAAATATGGGATCATGCGGCTGGATGCATAGTTGTAACAGGTACAGACAGTTCATTCCTATGATCTTCCAACCTTCTCACGTATTGACATGAGGATAAGCATCACATTTTCCCTCATTCTTTTTCTGCTTCCCTTATCATATGAGGCCTTTTCTCCAAGGGAAAGCTTGGGACATTTTTATTCACAACACCGGATTTAAGCACTGTGATAAACTCGTGATTATGTTATTTCATAAGGCAATAAAGTTTGCACGACATCTTGTTTCTTGAATGCCTTCTAAATTCACTTTTGCAGAAGCGGGAGGAGTGGCTACTGATGCAGCAGGGAACCCTTTAGATTTTTCTAGAGGAAGATACCTTGACCTTGACACTGGCATTATTGTTACTAACCAGAAGTTAATGCCACGGCTTTTGAAGGCAGTTAAAGAATCCCTGGAGGAGAAAAGTTCATCATTGTGATTCTTTCTGGTGAGTAATTTCAAAAAATGTTTGTTAGTTCAGGTGCCTTCTAAAAATCTTTGTATCCCTTACAATTGTACAATCTTGATGTTAACTAACTGGCTATGAGATTATGTCTGCTATTATGTAATGAGGGGTGCAAATAGTGTTATTCCAGTAACTGCGAATAAAAGTTGTAATGTAACTCTCATGTCGTAAATTGTCAGTTCTTTAGTTAAATTTACATTACCAATAACATACTACAATTCATTGCATAACTTGCCTGAAACTAAAAGTCTTAGAGTGGAAATGAAAACACTTGCAACAGAAGTGATGGTGGTACTTATCCAAGATCTTGAAGTGATGATGGCTATAATTCAAGAGGTCGAAAGTTTGGAGTCAAAGTGAGGGGGAGTATCAGAGGATGGTTAGTCAAAAGTGGAGACATATTAAGATCTACAAGCGATAATTAATTAACCGACTTATCGACTTATCCGACACTATTAAATAGCCGTGGGATATACCGATATTTTCATGAAACTCTCATTTGTACAGTGATTTTTAGTACTCTACATCTGAATTCATGAACATAGTTTGCTTCTCGTATGTTTTATTCGGAAGTTGATGTCTGGCAATTATACGTATAACCAAGCATATGTACATGGCAACAACGAAGGCATTTGGTGCACCAAGAGCTTTGTGGCCATTGTCGTAGTTGTAACATGTGAATCAAAATGATGACAACTTGGCAAGGGTTAGTGCCAACACCTTCACCCCATTTGCTATATCCTCAATGGATGCATATTCTTCAGGTATATGGCTGTAACCTGCAAAACCAAATCAGAAGTAAAAGTTCATTCTTCAGTCACTGCCAAGTTGATGGATCCATCCTCAACAGGCTAAATTGACCTGTCCCGGGAAGGCAAAAGCAAACAGATTCACATGCGGAGGTTCTATAAAGAATCTGGAAGTTAACTAATGCCCACAAGTAAAGAACTACTTGTGTTTCAGGAGATCACTACCTACTTGTAGAAGTGGAAATTTTGTATACTGCATAAACGAAAGAAGAGAACCAAACAATCCAATCTTATTGTATCAGAGAAAACTGCTGATATGTAATACATAAAGGTAGGCCAGAGTCGGACCTTTATAACATGGAATGAACAGCATTCCCATGGGAGATACTCTGCAAGAAAGTCATTGTTGCATAATCAGCCACTCTTTTTTTGGTCAGTGACAATAAAACAGAACACAAGATCTATACCCATATGACCTGGAAGGTAAATTTGAAGTAACAAGAAACTAGAGAGTGAAACATAGACAAAATGGAAAATTTTGCATGTGTGTATCAACTCAATAATGGCACTTCAGCTTCTACAGCCATTGATATATGTACTCATTCATACCTGGCCATAAAGAGGGAATCATGGTAAGCTCTGCTTATCATTGACTTATGTGTTAAGTTCAGCTCTTTAGCTGCAGACTGCATTGCATCAATAACTAATTTATGAGAAAGGGCTGGTGGATCCTGATTTATGATTCTGAATTCCGATAATTTGACACCACGTTTCGATGCTATCATTTCTGCAGACTGGAAAATTTTCTCAATCACATCATTTCTTCGCATTTGATCAATGTCTCGTGTATCTGCACAAGTATTCAACCCGCAGTAGGAATATAATAGATGACTGTTATAGCTTCAACTGTCTTAATATCAACTGTAGATTAAAAACCGTACCAATTTCCAAGTGAGATTTGCTTGGGATGCTATTGATGGCTCCGGGATGCAGCTCCAAAATACCTACAAGAAGAGAAGATAGTTTGCGGATGAGTAGCTGCAAAATGCAAGCAATTACATTTTGAAAACCTGCTTGATTCATATGCCCTCCACTGAACACCAGGAGGCAGATAAAGAGAGAATATAACTTTTACGGAAGGTGTGAAGAAAACAGTATACCTACTGTACCAACAGTATCAATTGATCCAGACTCTAATACATGCTTCTCAACAGCTAATGCCAACTCTGCAGCTGCCAAGCCAGCATCATTTCTGATCCAAATTATTCATGAAATTGTTAATAGTTTCATAAGTAAAAAGAAAGGTCAATTGAACCACACTTCCGTTGTGCTTTCATTGTTTTTCAAAAAGCCATCTATTTTCATTTTTAATTAGGAAGACCTTGTGGTTTGATAATTAGTCAAATAGACCCTTTATTGCATTATTCTGGAAGATTTAAGGTCGTAATATTGTGATTAAGAATAAAGTGTATCTATTGATCAAATCTGTTTTGTCATATGTTAGGGTCTCAGAACTTTATGGAAAATAAGCTATCAATTGTAAAGGGGATTAAAATCTCAGAATTGCAAACAAGAATTGGAGATGATTGACAGATACAACAAAAAATATAGAGAAACAAGGGGTTGGACAAACAAACTATTGTAGCTGATAAAGATGCAAATAATATAAAATAAACAGACATTTGAATAAGGATAAAGTAACCTGCTTGGCATCAGGACAGCCCCAGCATGGCCTCCGTTGCCTTCGAAATCCACCTTTATGCTTGCAGGGGCAGCAATTGCAGTTACTATACCAACGGATATGCCTGAATTCAATCTCAAAGTGATTCATAGCAAGAACTTGTAAATTACGACTTCTGAAGGATAAAAGCAGCCAGGGAAAGTAGCCGACCTTCTTCCTCTAGAATGGGACCCTGCTCTATGTGCAGCTCTACAAAAGCTGAGTAACTACCTTCCGTTAGAAAAACTGTAGACAAATCATCATGATCCTTTGCGTACCCAGCAGATTTCGCTGCCTCAAAGAATGATATATTTTGAGCATCAACTGTTGTCTTTAGAGCTTCAGCAAGTGCCTCACTTCCTGCTAATAACCGGCTGCATATTAAAAATAACTATGAGAATCTATGTAAAACAAACAACTGAGAGAAACTCCTGATGTTAATACTTACTCAAAAAGTGAAGGTAAATTATGTAGGAAATTGGAGTGGAAAAGAAACTGTTATGTGGAAATTGTTTGTTTTACCTATAAACTAAGCTGTTTAAGAGGTCCTTACCTCCCCAAGCAACCTATCCCAAAACGTGTAGGCTCCTCTGAAGTGAACAAGATAATTTCTAGTGACCTTTTAGGTTTAAAGCCAGACCTGCAACACATATATCAGGTTAACAACGTTTACAGGTAAAATAACAATAGATGGAATAACAAAACATATAGCCCATGATAGATAACTACTTCAACTTTCAAAGGCCAAGGGAAAAGCATTTCCACATTAGGATATGCAAAATTCTGCCTTAGGCTGTCAAAACCATTTCAAACATCACAATCTCAAATCCTACAACACAAGAAGACCTTCTCTATTTAGGATGATTAAAATCTCAAATTTCTCCCTACTTATCTTGACATTGGTGAATTGGTTTGATCATTCTATGCAAATTATAACTTTGAATTTTCAGTTTTGGTCTGCAAGAAGGATTCAGATTACATTCTAAATATATTGGCTGCATAAGTGTTTTAAGTGAAGACAAATTGCATTATAATATATATTGCATCTGGAATTAAGCAATAATGATTTTATCATTTTTATGGTAGTGAATTTCCAGAGAAAAATTATCCCCCTACGTCTCTGATGACAATGGGTTAATAATTTGCAGCTGCAAATTGGACATCATGTTTCAGAAAGTACGCAAATTTGACTAGTTGTAGAAACCAATCAGTGCATACCTTTTCAGTACATTAATGGCTTCTATTGCACCTAACACACCAACAACTCCGTCATACTTCCCTGAGTATGGAATAGCATCAATATGAGAACCAGTGGCAACTGCACTGAGCTCTGGTTCATTCCCATCCCTGCATATGGAACACAAAGAAAGGTATCTTTTAACTTGAACTACGAAAATGTACAGAATTAAGGTTAGTACATTGATAAAAACTCAAGGGAAATAATGACTCAATCATAAAAATGGAATATGAAAGAGAACAAAATGAGTAGAGTCAATCTGATCACTTCGAACATCTGAGATACTATAAGCTGGAAAGCAGAAAGGCAAAAAAAGAATATAAGAATAAAAAATGCAAACAGTAAATGAGAATTAAGCGAATAAATGCACCAGCATATAATTCACAGAAGAAATTAATCCTAAGTTCAGTAATTGATGAAGTCATGAACTCACCACCGCCCAAATATGTTGCCAACAGCATCTTCTCTAACAGAGAGGCCAGCTAGTCCCATCAAGTTTTTGATGTACCTATGTTTTAATATTTTTGCGGAACACGAGTCATCAAGCTTAGCATCGTAAAGAATGTCAGATATTTACGCATCCACAGCAGAGTTACATAATCGTTTCAAATGTTGCAAAAGAAGTGGAATGGATGAGACAGTGCCAAAAAATGTTCTTGTTACTATCAGACAAACATTCATAACTTATCTTGGGATATATTATGCATTTGTCCTCCTGCATTCTGAGATTACTAAACCAAAGGAAAGCAATTTCGATAAACTCTATTCGCACATCTGAAAGACGCTCATCCATCTCTCTATTGAATAATAATAACAGAAATAGGCAATCAAGTACTTTCCAGAGAAAAGGGGAAAGATACAAAGATCTTACTTTAGATATAGAAGTAATTCTAGGCAAGGTACCTCAGAACCTCAATACAGGCAAAAGCACTCAGTAAAACAGAAGGATGAAATTAAAATTCCCTTTTTAAGTGAAAAAAAAGCTGTGGTTGGATCATTAGTTATTTCCCATTACCGAAGTAGATCCATCTTGTTACCTGCGAGCCAAAACATCCTTATCTGTGTAGAGTATCCTTGTCACTGATGGAGCAGGCGCATCGGAAAACGTGGATAATTCATCAATCTAAATCAAAGTGAATTCAAGACAACAACTTTACCAGATTAATCAATCGCTTCAAATGATACTCAACTGAACAATTAACAAAGTAAGATAAACAATTCAGCTTTCACTTGATTATGAAGCGAACCCAGAAAAGGAAAATGCTTCGGCTAGCCATCTTACCTGTTTTCGAAGATTTTGAGTGTCAACTGATAATGAAGAAAATGGAGAGCTTGAACTAAACGAGGAAGATGGTTCCTGAAAAGGGTATCCAGAGAAATCTTCCATGGTTTTGATAGTTGGGTCTTCATTGCAAGTTGCAGAGATTGAGCAAACGAACAAGAGAATGAAACAGTAAGAGCACGAGAATCTCCGAGACATCATTTTCCTGCTTGGTTGTAATGAAAAGGTTCACCAACGTAACTTTATTGTACAAAGGAATAATGACTATCTTTTAATATAGGTTCTACTGTAAAAAGTGAGCTTCAAATGATATGTGCGGTGCTCCTTACTGATAGCTAAAGTTCCAATTCTCAAACATATAAATAAGCAAAAGAAACACAATTTTCTAAAAGAATTATTAAGGTTTGTACATAAAGTGAATTTGTTGAATAAAGCAAAAGTCATTCCAATTTGGTGAAGGTCAGTTTTTGATTTATAAATATTTATAGCTCGAAAGTATATTAAAATTTTCCATAATTTTTATAATTAATTGAAGTTCTCAGGTGGGAGGGACATGGCAGTTCTTAAGACATGATACGTGTCTGTAAGTTGATGCACAAAATGTGAAAGCTTGAGGATCAAATGGGGATAAAAACCAGTGACTGTCACAAAAAAATGGAACAATGAAAATGATTCAATGTGATCATGGAGCGGTAGAGCACTTAAGGTCCCTAATTTCCAGATGCATTGCCACCAAAAACATCAACCTTGGGACGACTCTTCACTCCTTTCTTCTCAAAAAAGCTCTCACCTTTAACCCCTTCACGGCCAATCGTCTCATAGATATGTACTCCAAATTTGATGACTTGGGCAGTGCCCAGAAGGCCTTTGACGATATACCCATCAAGGACATTCGCTGTTGGAACTTGATGGTTTCTGCATATGCTCGAATGGGTCTGCTTGATAAAGCTCGTAACTTGTTTGACGAAATGCGTGAACCGAACCTTGTAAGTTATAATTCATTGATTTCGAGTTTGTCTCGTCATGGGTTTTACAGAGATTGCATAGATATCTTTAAAAGAATGCAAAACGACTGTTGTGGTTTAGGTTTTGACGAGTATACGGTTGTAAGTGTTGTGGGTTCTTGCGCTGGTTTAAGGTCTCTAGAACTGTTACGTCAAGTGCATGGAGCAGCAACACTAGTAGGATTAGAGTTCAATACTATAGTTTATAATGCTTGGATTGATGCTTATGGGAAGTGTGGTGATCCGGACACTTCTCATTGCATATTCAGCCGAATGCAAGAAAGAGATGTTGTGTCCTGGACTTCAATGGTTGCAGCATATGCTAGAGCATCTAGGTTGAACGATGCTTTTCAGGTTTTTCACAAAATGCCAGTCAAGAACACCGTTTCTTGGACTAGTTTGATTTCTGGTTTAGCACAAAATGGGCATAGTCAAGAAGCTTTGGATCTTTTCAAGAAAATGCTGGAGGAAGGAGTCTGTCCTAATCCTTTTACTTTTGTTGCTGTTTTAAGTGCATGTGCAAATCTAGCACTCATTGAAAGAGGCAAACAAATTCATGGACACATCATTAGGAGTTGCCATATAGGAAATCTGCTGAATGTGTTCACCTTTAATACCTTAATCGACTTGTATTTGAAATGTGGAGATATGAAATCATCCAAGACATTGTTCGAGCTGATGCCAGAGAAAGACACAGTGTCTTGGAACTCATTGATTGTGGGGTTTGCTCAAAACGGGCATGCAGAGGAATCACTCGAACTTTTCGGGAAGATGATAGAAGCCAATACAATTCCCAATGAAGTCACATTTCTCGGCTTGTTAACTGCTTGTAGCCACACAGGCTCAGTTTCTGAAGGACTTCAAATTCTACATTTGATGCTAAATGAATATGGTGTTTATCCAAAACTGGAACACTTTGCCATCTTGGTTGATCTATTAGGAAGGAAAAATAGAGTAAAGGAAGCTTTGGAGTTGATTGAGCAAGCACCAAATGGATCAAATTATGCTGGAATGTGGGGTGCGATTTTGGGTGCTAGTCGGGTTCATGGGAACGTAGATCTTGGTGGTAGAGCTGCAAGAGCTCTATTTAACTTGGAACCAATGAATGCAGGAAGATATACTATGTTATCAAACATTTATTCTGCGGCTAGTAAGTGGAATGATGCACATAGTGTGAGAGGGCTCATGCTGGAGAAAGGATTGATAAAAGAAACAGCTTATAGTTGGATTGAGCTAAAAAGTGCAAGACATGAGGTTAAGGCTAGAGACAGATCCCATCATCAGATGCAAGAAATAAATGAAGTGATTACTAAGCTAACTGATCATATGAAGGAAGCTGGATATCAACCCAGCATCGGTGGCTCTTGTTTATGGCACAAGGATGATGACCATTTCTGATTGAATCATATGATGTGGATGTTGCATAACAGTAACCATGATTTCAATGCTAAATTTCAAGAGAGTTTTAGACTTGATGATCTGTATAACAGACCTTTAACTCGAAAAATGTCCTGCCAGATAATTTTGAGATGTCTCGGTGTCTTTCCGAAAAATTCGAACCATTTGAGAAGTTTTGGCATCTTTGCAATTTGAAGGTTTCATTGGTCATGAGTGTCATAACTTCTTCTTGTTGACACATACTGCTATAATGAAGCCATCTGATTCTGGCACTTTTATGTTGTTTTGCTGATGACAAGCAGCTCAGTTACAGCACCAACCTGCATAACTTCAGAGGTATGACATATTCATTGGGCATGTTCGTATGATAGCTGGCAAGATTCATAATCATTTGAATCACACCGACAATGATTATTATTTCAATATAGAAGAAGTTGTTTTGTGTCAGCATTTTATGAACTAATTTCATGTTTCATGTGCAGTAACATGATAGGGAGGATATGTACCAGAAGTGCATGAGCACCAGATGATAAACGGAATAAGTCCGCATTCTAAACCTTAAGCTTTTGTTGGACATAACCATGATTGAGAAGGCACCATTCAAAGAAGAAATGAGTTGATATTGAGCTGAAATTTTGCACTTTTGTTCCATAAATAATAGGAACCTAATTTACAGATAGCTTTTGCCACTCATTATTTGAGTTTCTCTATGAGAAGGTAGTGTACTCAACATCATTCTTTGAAGCTGCAATTCTCATTATTCCATTATAGATCACCATAGGTATTTGCTTTGCATTCCTGCTATGGATTAGCTTCAAGGTACAACCTCTTTTCACCTTAATTACAAGTAATATAATCTGAGGGCACTAAGTTGGCCTGAAAGGTCTTTAGAGAACTAGGTTTCATGGATACCATGAACTCTATTCCTTGTCATTTTCTTTAGATACTAGTATAACCTGCAACCATTATTCTTTAGGTGCTCACCGAGTAAACCGTTGGTTGAATGTAATAGTACACAAACTATGTGCTTCAGATGAACTACTTGACGAGCTACCGATTGATAATCAAGTAACGGATTATATTCAAATACATTTACTGGTCCTTATGTCTTTATTCCTGACCATTTTCTTCAAGATTGAGGTGAGCTGAAGTCTTCTTTTTATTGTGACTTGAACCTTCAACCTCTTAATTTTAAATCAAGTAATTATTTATATTAAACACTTCTATGCTGTTTCAAAATACTTGATTGTCTTATTGGTTGGAAGGTTTTGTGTATATGTTCAAAGATTTCTGGTACATTACCACCAAATACATAGAGGCAAAGACCATGTTCAAAGTAAGAGTCAAACACGGAATCTGTAGTCACAGGAATTAAAGTTCCATCTTCTTAAATCGAACTTTCTTTCTTGTGATTAGATGATCGCAGACCACAATTTGAGGCCAGAAATACATTCTAGAACTCCATTTTTTGTTCTTTCTTGGCGGTTGATGTAATATTCTCATATTCACCCTTTTTTGTTTTTTTTTTATTCTTTCATAAGATTGCCCTTTTGTCCTTTTAGTTAACATACATGGCTTAAAAGGAGAAAAGGAAACGGGACCTAAATTCAGAAACTCATAAAGTTTTTTTTCCCCCTTTTATTGAATAAACTATTAAATACATGAAATAACATGTAAAATGTCAAAATAAGTCTTTACAAGTTAGCAAATTAGATTCAAGTATGGATTCAATGTAGTTAGTATTCACACTGCAATTCAAACCTGAAACCTATAAGTTCTATAAATTGGACTGCCTCATCCCTTAAGGGCAAAAAGGAGCTATTTTGCAACAAGAAAAAGAGGACTCCATTGAAGGGAGTTTCTTCTTTTATCAGTTGATCTTAACAAGAAGTTAGAAGTTCGAAGGTGGTAGGTCTAGTCACTATGCTTTATTGTTAATTCTAGATGACAAGGTATAGAGAGAAAAATGTGACGATAGCTGTAGTTTATTCAAATCAATTAATGTTGACAAATGGAGGAAAAATGAGAACTTTGGACCATTAATTCCTGAATCACCCCATGTAAGACGGCAATGACTTGTTTAGTCTTCTCCTGTACGGCTTTGAGGAGAAAAAAATGGCTAAAGCTTCCATCTTCCCCTGAAATTACTATTCCTCCTATTTCAATTTTCGAGACTAGACATCAGTTTTTGCTCCGGCTAAGCTACCGATCATCCCACCTCGAGAAAAAACATGTTTGACGGCCATAGCCACCTTTCTAACTGCAATTCAGCCTACAACACATGGGGTGAGCATGACTCTTCGAAAAGAGAAGCAGACTTTGATTTCTGGGGTGAAAATGAAGTTCAGTATGGAAGAAATTTGAGTAATGGAAGAGGAAGTGAATTGGAGTTTCAACCACAGTTTGAACAGGAGGAGTTCCATGATTACCCAAGACCTGGGAGTAGTCCCAAATATGAATCTTCCCCTTTATTACCCTACACAAATCATGGGAGAGGTCTTCCACCCGAGTCACAGTCACAAGCGATATCCGAAGCTAGAAGGCAGCTCATGGTGATGGTTGGTAACATGCCAGAGTCTAGTCAGGAACTCTCCTTAAAGGATATTGTTGATGAGCAACAAGTTTCACAACAGGAAGAGGAAAAAAAGCTCATCCTTGAAGATACAAGTTTTGATTTCAACTCTGGTGATCAAATCCCAAAACAGAAGAGAGTGAAAGCAAACAACACTAGTATGACATGTCCTCTTTCAAAGACTGCAAGTATGGACAGAGAAACCTTCTTGATCAGGATGTTCATTCCAACATCTTTCAGTTGGAAAAGGAAGGTACAAGCAAGAAATGACTCGAAGATTTCTCCCACAAAACCCTTTGATGGATCAGAGGGCCATCTAGAAAGGAATTCATGGATAAAAAGCTTTTTCATCCTGGGAGAAAGTAGGAAAAGTGAAACTAGCAGCAGCAGTTCAAGCAGTAGCAGCAACAGAAGTGCAAGCAGGTAAAATTATTAACTGAGAGTTTGTCAACTATGAAAAACTTTTAAACGTTGAAGACTATGTTTTCCTATCCGTTTGAGCCTTTACAATAATATGTTATTCACATCTTCGTATGTTTGGCAGACATACCTCTTTCTTCCTGAGCTGCTGGCCTTCATTCTGCAAAAAGGACAGGAAAAGCAAGAAATGCATCTTCTGAAACTGTAGTATCAGCAGAAGTGACTCGACCAAGAAAGGTTGTTCTTCGAGTCTGCATAGAATTAGCCCTGATATACAATATTATGTTGCTACAGTTTTAAGTAATTAGCACAAGTACCCCATTGATACAGGCAAGTACATCAAATCACCATCAATTTCAGTTGTATTAATCAGCTCCATGAGTAGCTATTTGCTTGAAATGTCTCCCAAATGTGTTCTGACCATGAAAGTTTTGTTATTATTTTTATCACAAATCTATTGCAATTCACTTAATTCCAAATCTAATCACTTCCAGACATTTTAACTGAATTTCCAGCTGATGCATTTACAAGAAAAATTATGACATGTAGCAACTTTATAGCATTTGTAACATTCGATCATCCTTCAAACTTGTCCTTAATATTACTGACAACAGTTCAGAACCACCATTTATCAGGGTCAACATACAATTATAGGAAAAATATGTGATTGACAGCCGAATAACACTTTAGAGAGTTTCATCCTGCTGTATACTGCCCACTATGTACATTTTCTGGTCTGACCGGCTGAAGTATTATCCTTCGCTGTTCTCTTCAACAGTGATTACCCTTTTACGGAATTCTAGCAAAAACAAATTTGTTGCTAGAGCTTTTCAATTTCAGAACATGAAGAAGAAATGATGGATTGGCTTTTAATTGTCATTGTCATCTTCTGTATCCTGCAGTAGGGCTCCCCTTACTTTTGTCCTGCCCAAACAGTATGTAATTAATTGACAAAGAAAATAGAGGTTCACATTCACATGAAAGCTGAAGTACCTGCGATATGTTGGAACAACACGGTTAGTAACTTTTCGATCTCGAGTTGATCGCTTGCCTGTTGTAGAACGGACAAAGGAATTATTAGCTTCTCCATTTTTTGTTCCTTCATCAAGAGTCCGATTTGAATGAAATTCAGATTTATCATGGACCTAATATATCACTATCCACAAAAAAGGCCGACACAGTATACACATAGAGAGATTCTCCTCATCGCCCACAACAGTTGATTAGTCATATCTCAAAGAATAGTAGAGAAACATGGATTCATCAGAGGAAACTAAGCTAATGAAGCTTCAACTAGAAGAAAGTTCCTTAAATTCAGTTTTGCAGTGTACTATGATATGCAATCAACATATTTATTAGATTTAGCAAATGTTTTCCTAGTTAATCATCCTAAATGAAATATATTGGATTCTCCAGCTTGTAAAACAAACTGCCAAGGCTGGTTAAAAATCATCAAATCCATGCAGCAGGAAGAAAAAATCATACCAGGAGAATCATGTGAGCTATTGCTGGCCACAGAAGCTGAGTCAGCTGCTTTAGATGACCAATTCATCTTTTCTATCTCATGTCTCTTTTCAGATTGGGCCTCGATATTTTCTTTCCTCTCCTGACAAGAGAGTCCAGATTAGCTCATCGGTGATATATTATATTTCTATAGCTATGCCAAGTTAAACCCAGTTAGAACCTCATTTAATTTCCAATCATGAATCCCTTTCAATCTCAACTCTCAAAATTATACTCTTACCCTTTTGTTTCACATTTACAATAAGGTCACTATCACTGGAACTCCTGGAGCAACCATAAGGAGGGCAGTATTATATATATATATCTATTATCCATATGACGCAACATACTTTAAATAACAATATTTGATGAGATAAGGTATTAATTAATTAGATCCATTCTTGCTAAGATAACCAAATTATGACTGGTTCTAGCATAGTGAGATCATAACCAAGAGAAAACATAAACATGAATTGGATGCAGAAAGCTTGATATAGGACAGAATATTCAAACTATTATTGCTAAGGTGATGCTCAAGACAGACAATTTGAATGAATATTCATAACAATCAAACCTTAAATTGATTATTGTTCTACAGCTGGCTACAGTCAAAACCTACCTTTTCTGCAGGTATCACTTTTCTCAAATCTGAAGAGTGCTCTTCCCCTAAACACCAATCAAAGAAATGGCTCAAGTTAATTTCAGAATTAGGCCACTTTTACATGTAAAACCACGTATTACAAACAAAAAGTTAGAAAAGCAAGAGCATAGCAAATTGTCTTCTAACCTAGTGTAAGACTAAAGGTGTAATCTAAAAATTACAGGACATCCATTAATCTGGCAATAATTAGATTGACATATTTCTTGAAGTATGTATTTCAAAAATATTAGTTCTTGAACACTAATCAACTTAGTGTAAGACTATAAGTGTCTTAAAATTTACAGGATATCCATTAATCTGGTAATAATTAGATTGACATATTTCTTGAAGAGTATATTTGAAAAATAGTTGTTCTTGAACACTAATCAAAAACTCCTTCATGGCATACTTCATAGGTTCTTCCTTTTTGTCGAATAATTTGAGCCTTAGTGAAGATTGCATCCATATCAGGTTTGTTTTAACTTGATTATTTCCTCAAGTCAATTACATAAACCCAGCCGAGATTAATCATACACTTTGCATGAATTTGGACACCAATGAGGTACGATTTCTTGGTATCTCTTCTTTTCTCTTATGGTTGCTGGGAATATGTAAGACACAAACAACAGAGATAGAAAGAATGACTGGAATTCAAAAAAGAAAAAAGAAAGAGCAAAAAAACCTAATACTTGTAGTGGAGAAGAAAGCAACTGCAACTTAGTACACTAAGAATGACCTTGTGATACCAATTTTTGCATTCCTTTCAATGTGTTGTATAACCCAAAAGACATAGCTGCCATAGCATCACTAGCAGCTGGCCCTGCTACTCTTGTGAAAGAGATTGTAATTACAGGCATTCCTTTGGATTTCTGTGCAACTAATTTGGCATGTGCAGCACCTGAAACATGGGATTTAAGGAACGTATCAAATGAGTTTAGTCCTCAATGTTCTTAATCAATAAATAATTAAAAAAAAGCAATGTAAAACTATGAACTTTTACGATGAAATTGATTCCAATCACCAAATCACCACCTAGTTATTCTTTACAAGTTCTAAATATCACATCTTAACTTACTCCAACTAAGACAAAAACTCTTTTCAGTTAGCCGTTCAACTATATTTCTGTCATTTGTATGTGAAGCAGATATTGCAGATATTTAATTGAATGGTAGTTATCAAGGATGCAAAAATTCAGAAGTGTAAAATAATAACATACACAATAGGTTTATGATATCATGCGAAGAAGCAATCATATTTAAACACACATTAGTTGAAAAATGATGTCATAACAAAGCATATATTAACTTGAGCAACTTCCCTTTTCCCCCATCCCCGATATCATGCGAAGAAGCAATCATATTTAAAAACACATTAGTTGAAATATGACGTAATAACAAAGCATATATTAACTTGAGCAACTTTCCTTTGCCCCCATCCCCCATCTCCCACAAGGAATTCCAACAGAAAAAAGAATTCAAATACTCTACATCCTACCCAGTGGGAATGGCATAACATAGCCTAAACACCAAATAAACATCACCAGCAAATTGAACAGATATAACAGTGTTCTCGAGTTTGCTTCTAGGATGGGGAAAATAAGTTACCGTCTAGATTTGAGCGTCCATCAAGAACAAGCTTTACATCTTCAGATCTAATGGAAGCTATGATGTAGTCAACAAACTCAGACCATGAACCTCCAATTCCAGTGCTGTCCCTCTATACACAGTGAATTCATAGTGGTCATAGCTTCAGCACATAGAAAGCTACTTATCATTGCCCATTATCTAGAATCACAAAGGACTACAACATAACTAAGCAACGTGAACAGAATGATTAATTTAGGGCCGACTCTTATTAAAAGTTCAAGAGCTTGGCTCCACAAGTGCTTCTTTAACAAAGGATTGATTCTAATCACTACCTTCAAACTCATCTAACCAAAGCCTAAGCATTAGTTCATAAGCTACTTTATTCATGGCACTGTTTATTGAATAAATGGTATGAATTAGAATTTGACCAAAGAATAAAAAAAAGGAAGATTTTTCAAGAAAATTTAGGAGAAAAGCTCCAAAGGAGTAGAGATAGCAACAAAGTAATATTTAAAAAAAAAAGTTAAAGCAAGATGGATTGTAAAGAAAAGCTTTGAACTGACCATGTCCTCGAGTTGGTCCACCGATTTGACGGCCTCGAAGGTGCTGGAGTAGAAATCAGTGACGTTAACTTTGAGAGTGTAGTAATCCTGAGCAAAAACATGCATCAAGAATCGCCGCAATGGAAAAGAACTTGAATCCGAGTTCTTGGCCCACTCGGCTTTTGGTTCGCCAAAGATTGGTTCAAAATTTTCAAAAACCATTCTCTGCTTCGATTCAATAGAATCAGTAATCTCAAAGTCACATACTTTGTCGCATGAGAAGGATTTTTATGCATTTGCATACACAATTAACAAGAAAATCAAAAAGCAAGCTGGAAAATGACTGTCGATACCTCCCATTTATCTAACGAGAAAATGAGGGGATATTGAAACAGATGAAGAGAAAAGGAAGATAACCCAGAAAACTAAAAACCGGTTAAGAAAAGAGAAGAAGAATTACTTGCTAGTGAATAAACCGAAGTGGTCCCGGTTAAGTCGGAAAACTGAGGGACGTCGTAAACGAAAATTTTAGAATTTTCTCAGGAACCAAACAGATTATTGGGGCTAACGAAAAAAACGGTAGAAACTCTCAAGTGTTAAAAACGGTGGTCTGCACTCAACTTTAAAGAAGCGGTCTCAGCCACCAGTTCGAGCCACTCGAGTCAAATCCAGTCTTGGACTGACCTTCTTGAACAGTTCCTGATCGAGTCAAATCCAGTCTTAGAGTTGGAAATCAAGCTTGAGCCCGACAATCTCAACCTAGTCCAAAGTAAATTGACATCAGGGCTCAAGTTTGGCCTAAGGTCAGGTTAGGGTTCCGGTTGCTTAGGTTCGGCCTAACCAAAACCTAACAGCTATAAAAAATTGACGTTATTTTTGCAAAAAAGAATTGGGTTGGGCTAAGCATAGTCGGGCTAGATTGGGCTAGGCTGCCTTGGGTCCAATTAGGCCCCAGGTAAAGTTTGGGCTTAGACAAACGATCCATTACTACCCTTATCTAGTTTGAACATATTTAAATCGATTCAAAATTAACAAGTTCAGTAAATTTAAAATGTATATTTTAGGGTTCGTTTTAAAAAAGTTTAGGTCGAGTTTAAATTCAAACTTAAGCCTTTTTTTGCAATGATTATAAAATATAATTACTTTGGTTAATTTAGTCGTAAAAATTTGAATTGATTGATTTTTCAGTTCGATTCTTTATTTTTTGATTCAATTTTTTAAATAATATTTATTGTTAAAAATCGACCAATTTATTAATTATTCAGTCGATTTCGTAAATTAATCAATTTTTATAAATCAAATAAAATAGGGTTGTATTACTCACTAACTAACTAGATCGACGTCATTTTGTAAAATTTTATTAAAATAACGTCATTTTCTTCAAATTAATTTGAAATATTTAAATTGGGTCAAACTATTCATTTAGTCTAAATTTGACCTAACATTCAATTTATTCGAATTTGGCATGTTATTTTGGCTCAAATTGTATTGTAGACCTCGTCGTTTACAACAAAATACTTAATAAACTTGAATGTTTCGAAAACATTAAAATTGAATTTTAATATTTTCAAAATATTTAAAATAGACTATACTTAGATGAAAATTTTAATAAATTGAAAATCAATATTATGTTAATACTAACTTAACGTTATTTCTAATGACGATCCGATTTCGGTAGAGATGGCAAACCTCTCTGTTGATGGAGAAGTAGACGACAACATAGTATATAAGGACAATGGCGATATGGATGTGGTTGCCGAACAATCGTTTTGTTTGATTGGACGTTTTTACACAGATAATAAGACCATTAACTTCCAGGCTATAAAGCAAACCTTGGCTTCCCTTTAAAGACCTTTCATGGGGATGTCGATGAGGGAAGAAGGTCAAGGACTTTATATCTTTCAATTCTTTCATATTGTGGACCTTAAGCGTGTGTTAGAGATGGCTCCTTGGACCTCTGATAATCAACTCCTATTGCTTGGCAAATTGGATGGTTCTAATCTTCCCTCTGAGGTTCCTTTGTACACAACTCCTTTGTGGGTTCAGATACACAAATTGGAGGAGGGTTTTGTGACTGAACGGGTGGCAAAGAGGTTGGGTGATGAACTGGGTGGTTTTATGGAGGCTGACCCAAATAATTTTAAGGTCCTCGTCGTTCCTATATACGGTTGAGGTATGAACATGATGTCCAAATGCCTATTTGTCAAACACTGAAATTGCAAAGCAAGGAAGGACACTGGTTTTTTCCTACTTTGGAGTATGAAAGACTATCATGTGTGTGTTTTTTGTGTTGTATCTTAGGACACGGAACGGTTTTTCAGGTAGCTGTTGAACAGAGGTGATGCTCCTTTGGTTAAAAGTTTAGGCCAAAAATACGTGCTTCTAACCGTAGGAACCAGTTGAAGATTGGTGAACGGTGGCTGAGGGAGGAGAGTGGTGGAGACTGGTCGGCAGATAGTAGTCACAAGCCTTTTCAAAATTTTAATGTGAATAGTAGTACGAAGCGTTTAAGAGAAGCTGTTGCTGTTGACAATATGGGGATTAAGGAAGCTGACAATACTATTAACGGCAGGGTTTCGAACAATACTTTGAGCGACGGTATTGTTATTGTTGATCCAAAGTGTAGGTGGATGAGCTGTGAGCTGTTTATGACCACCCCAGTTGAAGAGCAGCATGTTAAGACAAGCAACATGTCAGATTCAAAACACGAGTTACTGGAACTGTCATGGGCTTGGCAACCCACGAGCAGTAAGGAACTTAAAAGAGATTGTTAGAAATAAAAAGCCACAATTTTTTTTCTTATCGAAACTCTTTGTAACTCCAATAAAGTAGATGAAATAAAGTCTTTGTTGCAGTACGATGGTTTTTTAAATGTTGACAGCATTGGTCATAGTGGTGGTTTAGCCTTCCTTTGTAAGGGATGTTTGTCAGTTAATTTAACCAGTTCTTCTAACAGGTATATTGATGTGGAAGTTCAATTGGATCAACTTGGCTCTTGGCGATTAACTGATTTCTATAGCGAACCTGATAGAAGCAGACATTCACGATCCTGGCAATTGTTTCGTATGTTAGCGTCACATAGTATCAAAAATAGCAGAGTTGGTGATAGAATAGATTAATCATCTCATTACTGAAAAGTACTACATATATACACACTGTCGAACATATCTTCTCCTAAAATAATGCTACAAAACCGGCAATATATGCCTAATTATACTCCTATACAAATCATCTAATTATGTCGAGGATAATTACACAATAACTGACAGATAATTTCCTTAATACTCCCCCTCAAGTTGGAGAGTGTAGATCAAGAACTCTCAACTTGCTACATAAAAACTCGAACTGCTCTCTGCCAAGAGCTTTTGTAAAAATGTCTGCCAACTGCATCTTTGTAGAGACATAACAAGGACGAATCACCCCAGCTTGTAATTTTTCCCGAACTATATGACAATCAATCTCAATGTGTTTTGTACGTTCGTGAAAAACTGGGTTAGCAGCAATGTGTAACGCCGCCTAATTATCACAAAACAACGAAGATGGCTTATGTAATTCAACCTTCAAATCTCGAAGTATATGCCTCAATCATGTTAACTCCAGACAAGTGTTTGCCATAGCCCTGCACTCAGCTTCTGCTGATGACCGTGAAACATTCGTCTGTTTCTTTGACTTCCAAGAGATGAGTGATGACCTGAGATAAATACAATAGCCAGAAACAGAACGTCTAGTAGTACAACATCCTCCCCAATCTGAATCACAATAGGCACTGAGTGTTAAATTATTTTCAGATGGTAAAAACAAACGCTGACCTAGTGACTGTTTAATGTAACGGAGAACGCGCAGTGCTACTTCCTAATGCGGCTTTCAAGGCATGCTCATGAACTGGCTTAGTGTACGTACTGAATACACTATGTCTGGTCTGGTAACTGTCAAATATATTAATATCCCAACCAGTCTCCGATACTTGCTCGGGTCATGAAGACCTTCGCCATCTTCATCTGTCAATTTTAAATTTTGTTCCATTGGGAACCTTTCTGGCTTCAAACCTGATAATCCTGCGTCTTGTAAAATGTCTAAGGCATATTTTCTCTGAGACATAAAGACACCTTTCTTTGAACAGGAGAATTCTATTCCCAAAAAGTATTTTAACTCACCAAGATCTTTAATAAGAAAATGCTTGAGCAGATGACTTTTGAGTAACTTGATCTTATACAAATCATTACCCGTTAATAGGATGTCATCAACATAAATAAGAATGGCAGTGAACTTTTTACCTTGAGACTTAGTAAAAAGTGAATAATCCGCTCGTGACTGTATGTAGCCTGCCGATTTAATAGTACTTGCAAAAGTGGAGAACCAATTGCGGGATGCATGTTTCAAACCATAGATGGATTTCTAAAGCCGACATACCAGATTCTCCCCCTGTCGGCGAAGGCCAGGAGGTGGAGTCATATACACCTCTTCGTGCAAAGTGTCGTGAAGGAACGCATTGTGTACATCAAGCTGATGGATATACCAATTGTGGGAAGCTGCGACTGTTAACAAACAACGGAGAGTGGTGAGTTTTGCAGTGGGAGAAAGTCTCCTGATAATCGATACCTTCAATCTGGGTGTACCCCTTTGCAACTAAACACGCTTTATAGCGCTCAATTGTCCCATCCGAATGATATTTAATCTTGTAAACCCACCGACAGCCTATGGGTTTATGCCCCAGAGGAAGGGGAACCAACTGCCATGTGTTGTTTCATTCTAGAACCTGAAGTTCGGCGGACATGGCCTGGCGTCAAAGAGGATCACAGTTGGCTTGTTCGAACGAGGTGGGTTAAGATTGTGCTGTCAAGAGAGCTAAAAAAGCACGATGATTTGGAGAAAAACGAGAAACAGATAAATAGGAAGAAAGAGGATACCTTGTACCATGACGAGAACTCGGTTGTGTTGAAGAGAGATTAGCCTGGGAAGACATGTCGTAGTCTTTCTGCCATACCGGGGGCTGGATAGAGCAGGTGGAACGGCGGAGAGGTGGTGCATCAATGGAGATGGACGACGGAGAAGATGGATGGTGGGTGGCGGAAGGTGATGGAGAAGATGGGGAGACTGTAGGTGACGAGGATGGTGAGGGTGATAAGGGGTCGGGTAAAGCAGTAGAAGGGGAAAGTGGAATGGAGTTAGTATCTTGATGAGGCATGGGAAGCGTGATATTGGGAGAGAAGTTTGAAGAAAGTATCAGCGGAGGATTTTTTGGTGAGCTGTCGAAGGAAACATGTGGAGGGAAAGGAAAACTTGGTGCGGAAATTTGAGGAGATTGGGAATGAGAATGGAAAGGGAATACATGTTCCCTA
>JANZLC010000200.1:30205114-30221584 GCA_026413385.1 Erythroxylum gracilipes
CAATTCTAAAAATACATGTCTGATAAATGTTTCGGTTTGTTTGTTCTGTCTTGGGTGGCATCCATGTATCCTCCCAGAGGGTATTTGGGTGTTACAAAAAGGATCAATTAACATGAAAGATTAATTAGTATTCTCTTTTTAATTATTAAAAGAAATGATATTTAGATTTTATTATATTAATAATATCTAAGCAACTATGCTTTTTTTGGTTGCTCACAAGACTTGGTTGTCATGTTCAATTCGAAGGAGTTACATGTTAGCGGCAACAACATTGACAAGTTTATTGTACCTAAAGGTATATTCAAATCTTATTTAATAACATAATTAATTATACACTGCACATAATTTGTTAACTCATTTAGGGTATATACACTTACTTAAACCATATATGTTTTTATTTATTTAAATGAATGTATTAGTTAGAATGCAAGCAATTCGCCGTAAATAAACTTTGACAATTGCATTTATATTTAGTTATCAATAAATTGCTTCTTGTAGATTTGAAGGTCAAAGCAACATAAGTGTCCTTTGGCTAAACGACCATGTTTGCAATGGAAGTAACTTTCAATTAAAAGTATTCTCTAAACTCGAATGTCTTCATTTAAAAAATTAAATAGATATTTTTATTTGAATTAAAATTAGAATTGTCTTTACACTTGGGTTAAATTAGAATTGAATTTTTTAACCCTTAAATATTTTATCTTACTGGTTTACTTTCGCTCCGATCTTTAAAATATTGTTTTTTTATTTTTAAAATTCTACTTAAAATTCAAACTTTTTAATATATAAAATCGATGTAATTATTAATAATTAACTTTAAATCTATAAAAAAACTATATCAAGTATACTTTTGATCAATCAAGCTCAAATATTTTAAATCAATCGAATTTTGGACTAGACCTTAGATGAAAATTTTCAAATCAAATTTGAGTTACACAAAATTCAAATTCAACCACACCTGTCCCAATACATAAAAATTATTCCTAGAAATAATACATTTGATTAGGAATAGGGTTTTAAATTCTTATACCCCAAGTTTCTAGCGAGTTTGAAAAACATTATTAATAATATAGGATTGTGGTACTCATTTACTAGATCGACATTATTTTACACAATTATATTATAATGACATTATTTTATTTAGGGTTAATTACAAAAAATATCAAACTTTGATCAATTTTGTAATTATAGCTTAAATTTTTAAAAATAAAAATTAAATACTTAAAGTGTCAATTTTTTTAATTATAACGTGACATTGGTGTTTTTGTTAACTTTATTGAAATAACTTACCACATGTTCCCAAAATCAAACGATTAATGCACGTTAGCTAAAATCAACACAACTAACAAAAAACAGAGAGATTAAATAATGTAAACTGATTTAGAGATTTCATTTTTTTAAACAATGTCATTTTAATTGTGTAATTAAAAAAGTCGTTTTATTAATCTTTATTAGTTTTGTTAATTTTAGTTGATGTATATTAATGGTTAGAATTTCTGAAACACGTGGTAAGTCATGTTAATAAAGTTAATAGAGATACTAAGGTCAAGTTAGAATTAGAAAAAAAAATTAAAAATTTGAGCATTTAATTGTCATTTTTTAAAGTTCGAGTTATAATTACAAAATTATCGAAAGTTTGAAATTCTTTTAACTAATACTTTTATTTAAATTAATTTAGAACATTTAAATTGGGCTAAACTAACTATTCAGTCTAATCATAGGCAGCCCCAAGATTGGGCTAGGATGCCTTGAGTCCAATTAAGCCCCAGGCAGAGTTTGGGCTCAGGCAAATGATCCATTACTACCCTTTTCCAGTTTAAATCGATTAAAAATTAATGAGTTCAGTTAATTTAAAATTTATATTTTGGGGTTCTTTTTAAAAAAGTTTAGGTCAAGTTTAAATTCAAACTTAAGCCTTGTTTTTTCAATAATTACAAAATTTAATTATAAAAATTTTGAATTGATTGATATTTTGGTTCGATTCTTTATTTTCTGATTCAATTTATTTCAATAATTTTTATTATTAAAAATTAACTAATTTATTAATTATTCGATCTCTTTATAAATCAAATAATTTTTATTTATTATTATCTTCCTGTAATAATATATTTGATTAGGAATAGGGCTTTAAATTCCTATAATTCAGGTTCAATTTAATATTTTCTTCGTCTAAAGTTTGTCTTAGTTGATACTGTTAGTAAATATATAAAATTAATTAAGTTGACTTCACACAATAATTTAAGCTATTATGGTAAAATGGTCACTTAACATAGTATCAGAGTCTTTGTGACAAATTCAAATCCTACCACCACCTATTATTCAACATAAAATAGAGTGAGTCTATGCAAGTTTCGTGCAAACCTATGTAAGTTTCAAACTTAAAAAGGGCTTTCATTCGAAGAAATGTGTTAATAAATATATAAAATCAATCAAGTTGACATCACACAACAGCTTAAGTTATTGTAGTAAAACGGTAACTTAACAAATTTTTGGATGTCTTAAAATTTACCGAGTTCAAGCAAAAATTATTGTATTTTCCTCAATTTTTCGAACATTTAGAATTTGTTGTAGATATTTTGAAAATTGTTATAGTGCAATTTAAATTATTTAAAACTTTAGGATTTAATTTATATTTGATTACTAACGTTGAGGCTTGATAATACATTTTCTACCTCGAATGTAGGTACAGGAACGATTTGATCTCTGCATGTATCAGCACCCCATGATTTGCTAAACATTAGATGATCACACAGGAGGATGAGAACACGGAATTAGCGGGAAGTTTTCCGGTGCTTTGAGCACAAAAGCTTCATGTTTTTGAAGAAACAAGCGAAGATCTGGCGCTTGATTTGTCCTCGACGAGGAGGAAGCAACTTCCGATCACCGTTCTTTTTCTCCACCTGAGAACGACATCCTGACGGAGCAACAGCAGCTGCTGGAGCCACCCTCACCTTCATGATCGGAGCTTGATGAGCTGAAAAATGAAAGTGAAGCTTGTGTGAAGTATGATAGACGGAACAGAGATTTATAAGTCTTGCATGAAAGAAACGTAGCTGGACCAGAAGTTGCGGCTACGGACCCTGAAGTTGCGGATGTGGACATTGTGACTGAAAAGCCCGAAATTGCGGCTGTGGAGAATGTGGCCGACAACGAAGCTTCGTGTGAGTAGACGTAGACTAGAGTATCCAATTAAGAAGTGATAATTAGGGGAAAAAAACATAGAGCATACATTTTTTTTATCTCAGCATTATTTTTAAAAAATTAAAAAATTTAATAACTCTATTTAAAAGTTAGTTTGCATCTTATTCTTTACTACTTAATTTCATAACCATCATCACTCAGCTGAAGTCTTGCTGAAGCGCGATGTCTGGAAAGTTTGGATAGTACGTAACTTTACGCTTACTTAATAGAGAAGTCATTTATGATAAATTCATATGTAATATGTCATAAAGATATTACAAAATTAAAAGTAGATGTGCATGACTAAGTCTTAAAAGGCAAAGTAATCGACCGTTGCCTGTACCTCCGTTAGACTTTTTTCTTCATAAATAGATGAAGTTGGACAATTTTGTCATTTCATATAAAGTTGGACAACTATTAATTGTATTTTTCGGTTTTTAAATAGCTTATTGGTTAAGTTACATAATTGAATCTAGATAAAGATAATAAAGTGACCCAATAAATAATCTAAATCAATGGGTAGAAATCTGTGTAGAAAATGGTTCCCAATCAGTATGGACCGGACTCATATCGGATTTGTGATGGGGAAGTTCGATATAGATGCTATATATAAAGGTTATGGTCTCCTGCAATTGCTCATATCAATCGTAAGCATAAAGATTCCCTGACTTATCAAGAGAGCTTACGTTCTGAGAAACTGTAGAAAGACCTTACTTGCATCTCGGTGAGTAATTCCCGTGAAGATGGCGGTAGATTCGAGCTTGTTTCGGCTTCAGAAAGCTAGTTTAAAGTTATGTAAAGGTTGAAAGCAAAGAAAAAAAATTGTAATAATGCTTCACATCTTTTTCATTGACAGATGAGTATATTTATACATGGTACAAGTATTGATATTGACCATTGATCTTTATTTGTTTTGATCTAATGGTTGTCATATGTAACAGAATAACAATATCGATTATTTGTATAGTTTTCAAGCATGAGTGACTCAATCTGGTGATATGCAGGTGCAGAGGAGCTCTTCTAGAAAACTTGTCAAGAATACAAAGCTGCAACATATGGGTTGGTCTTGTATACTCACTAATTGGGCTTTTATAAACTGTTTGGCTTCGGTCCACTTGAATGTTTAACTTGACTCATCATCGGTGGCCTTTCTTTAGCTAAAATGTTGTCTTCTCAAATAACGGAGACCGAAATTTAATTTTTTCGCATTTCTTCATTTCTTTCCCTTTCACGTTCGACCCAGGATATATAACTAAGGTACTGTTACGTATTACACGTGGTATCAGAGCGGTGACGTGATCGAATGGTCAAAAACGAAGATTTTTGGGTTCTCTCTCCATAAGGTTTTCGGATATTTAACTTATGTTTCTTAGTTTTTTCTTACTTTTTATTCCACGAAAATAATATACATGTGTTTAGTCTTGAGAAACGAGGTGAAAACGAGACTGGAAAAGCAAAAAATTGACCTAAAACTAGCCAAAATTTGTCTATTTTTAGCGAGGGTGCACCTCACTGTCGGGCGCGTGTGATACACGCCAGACACGTCAATGTTAAAACTAATGCATGTCAGCTAAAATTAACACAACTAATGAAGAGCAGAGAGATTAAATAGCGTAAACTGATTTAGGGATTTCATTTTTTAAACGATGTCATTTTAGTTATGTAATTAAACGACATCGTTTTATTAATCTATATTAGTTATGTTAATTTTGGTTGACGTATATTAATAGTTAGAGTTTCTGAAATACGTGGTAAGTCATGTCAGTAAAGTTAACGAAGATACTAAGGTCAAGTTAGAATTGAAAAAAAATTGAAAGTTTGAACATTTAATTGCCACTTTTTAAAGTTCAGGTTTTAATTACAAAATTGACAAAAGTTTGAAATTTTTTTAACTAACATTTTTATTTAAATTAATTTAGAATATTTAAATTAGGCTAAACTAACTATTCAATCTAAGTTCGACCTAGAATCTGATTTCTTGGAGTTTTAGGAGACAGAATTTTCTGTCTAACTTTACTCTGTCTAACTCTATCAAATTAATAAAACCTCATCGTTTCTGTTTAAATTTTAAGTGACTTAGTCACTTAAACATAATTGTCACGCCCGTGAATTTTTTTGTAGTCATTTTAATTTTAATTATACTACTATTATTTTAATAAAAAATAAATTAAATTAAAATTATGTTACTATTAATTTTATAAACAATTAAAATTAAAATGATAAAAAAGTGACAAATTTTTTCTTTTTTAAAAAATTTAAAATTTAAAATTTAAATAAAATTAAAATGATAATAAAAAAACAAATTTTGTGTCATATATATCAGTACGCATGCATATTAAGGCAATATTAAACATCATGTATATTTATGATAAAGTTTTTTCTACAGATAATGCTTGTGAAATGCAAATAAATTATATAATATATTATATATATGAAATAATTTATTTTGGATTTCAATAACTTATTTTAATTGATTAATTTACTAAAATCAGCTGATTATCAAACATGCTTTGTATACAAGACATGTTTGGCAAACAGCTTATTCCATTAGCTCATAGCTAATTCCATCCGCAATTAGCTGATAGTTGATTATATCGGCTGATATGACCAGCAGATAACACCAGCTATTTATTAAAGTTGTTTGATAAAATTAGTTGTTTAATGTTTATGTATAAAATTCTATAATTTATAAATTAATTAAACAATTTTAGTAAATTAATCAATTAAAATAAGTTGTTGAAATTAAAATAAATTATTTCACTTATATAATATATTGTATAATTTATTTTCATTTCACAAGCATCCTCTTGATTAAAAAAAAACTTTGTCTTACAAGATATTTAATATTGCATTAATATGCATGTGAGCTAATCTAATAATAAAAAAATTAATAATTTTTTAAATCTTAATTTAATATTTTTCCTATAATTTATAAATTAATTGGAAAATTTTAATAAATTAATAAATTAATAAAATTGAAATTTTTTATCTTATAAATTTTATTTAAAAATTAAAAATAATTTTTTTTTAATTATTTAAATTTTAACATTTTATAAAATTAATAGTTGCATAATTAAAATGAAAATGAAAATGCAAATTTAATTTAATTTTTTATTAAACTAATAGTAAAATAATAAAAATAATAAAAATAAAAATAAAAATAAAAAAGTGACGAGTATGACTTAAGTATCACTTCCGTGACACTTATGTCACGGGCATAATACTTAAGTAACACTGACAGTTATAAATGAATGTTTACTTAAAATTTTAAGCAAAAACGACGACGTATTTCAATTAAATAGCATATCCGGATTAGAATTTCAGTGATCCTTAATCTATCCTTTTATTCTAAAGTAATTTGTTGATACAGGAACCATTTGATCTCTGCATTTATCAGCACCCCATGATCTACAATACTTGTTAAACATTAGATGATCACACATGAGCGCGAAACCAACCAAATCTGAGGATAAGAAATACAGAATTAGTGGGAAATTTTATGGTTTTTCGAGCATAAAGGCTTCAAGTTTTTGAAGAAACAAGCGAAGATCCGGCGCTTGATTTGTCCTCTACGAGGAGGAAGCAACTTTTGATCACCGTTCTTTTTCTCCACCTGAGAACAACGTCCTGACGGAGCAACAGCAGCTGCTAGACCCACCCTCATCCCCATGATCGGAGCTTGATGAGCTCAAAAATGAAAGTAGAGCTTGAGAGCAGTATGATGACGGAACACAGAGTTGAGTCTCTATTTATAAGTCTTGCATGAAAGAAACGTAGCTGGACCTAAAGTTGCGGCTGTGGAGATGATAGTAGTTGATTCATTGGAGGGAGTTGCAGTTAGAAATAACCGCTAACTGATAACCGATTAGCAGTTAATTCGTTGTTCTTTCATTTGTTGATTCTTGTATAAATAATAAACAGCTTGTTTGTACCAAATATAACGAAGTAATTGAATCTGAGAAATCCAAGGAATTCACGGTGAATTCTTGGTTATTCATAAAAGTGTTTTGAGTCTTATCAGGAGATTGTGACGGAAAAGCCCGAAATTGCGGTTATGGAGATTGTGACTGACAACGAAGCTTCGTACGAGTAGACATAGACTGGAGTATCCAATTAAGAAGTGATAATTAGGGCAAAAAAATAGACCATATATTTTTTATTTCAGCATTTTAATTTTTAAAAATTAAAAAATTTAATAACTCAATTTAAAAGTTTGTTTGCATCTTATTCTTTACATGACGATATCCAGATGAAGTCTTACTGAGGCGCGACGTTGAGAGAGTTTCGATAGTACTTAACCTTATCCTTACTTAATAGAAACACTATTTCGATAAATCTATATAATATGTCATAAAGATATTACAAAATTAAAAATAAATATGCATAACTAAGTGAATAAGTCAAGTAAACATTAAAAATGTAATAAAATAACTAGACACATAAATATAAACAAATAAAAAAGAAACAATAATAACGTTAATAATAAAAATAGGTAAGGCGATACAAAAATATTTCAAAGATCATTACTACCATTTTATTGATATAAATAAAATATAAATATGTTTTAAAGATTTTTGTAGAATTTAAAATAAGTTTTTAAGGTTAATATACAACTATTATTAATTCTACCAACAACAAATTTTTATAAATAAAATTTATTAAAAATGTAAACAGGTAATAGACAATAAAAATAAATGTTTATTCATAAACAATGCAGGATTCAACTTATAAACTATAAAATAATTGGTACTTATTTAATTCCTTTAAAACCATATTCCTAAATTGGTGTTAATAGAAGAATCAAACCAATATCTTAACAACATTTAGTTATAGATGTGTTCAAGTGATTATTGCTAAATGAAATCCTAATTAAATACTAAATATTTTCAAAAAATTAAGTAAATGAGATTATTCATTAGTATCAACAAAATTTATTTTGTTTTAATTAATAATTAATGTCTAGCTTATTATTACAAAAATAAAAAATCTAATGTTTTCAAAACATTAAACAAGTAAGACAGGAGGTTAAAGGTTTAAAAGGTTCAATCGATATTAGACCGTCATCAAACCTATTAAATATTGAATAAAATTGAAAATTTTGAAAATGATTGAAAATTTTCTTTGGTAAATAAAAAATGAAAAAAAGATTGAAAATTGTACTTACTTATTGGAAAAATTAAAATTGAATTAAAAATGAGACTATTAAATGAAATTTATTTATTTATAAAAACTTAATTGTTTATGAAAATTGATTAATTAATTAATAAATTGGTCAATTTTTAACAATAAAAATTATTAAACTAAATCAAGCCAAAAATTAAAAATTAAATCGAAAAGTTAGTCAGTTCAAAATTTTTACTGATAAACTATCAAAAATCAGAAGTATGTGATTGAAAATCAGCCTAGGAACAAATCTAATCTAAACCAAAGTAAATATGCATCTAGACAATCTTATACAAACTGTTATATTTAATTAATTTCATAAAAATTGAATACCCTTTTTGAAAAAATGTTTATAATTAGAAGAGTGAAAGTGACTAATGGACCTTTTTACTAATTTTCTTTTCCTTGTCAACTTGTTGACCAAATGATTTTAAAACATTATTGTTCTATGTCTTAAAAATAATAAAGTTGTTTTTAAAAATACTTATTTTTAGGAAAATCCTGTTCCATGTCTATCTCCATCAATCTCTCTTTCCCTCACTTTCTTCTCTTTTTCAATTCCACATGGTACAAGTAAACCCTCTTACATGTTTTATTATTTAAATAAATAAATAAATAAATTTATTATTAAATGAAATAATTAATTTTAGTTACTTACAGATAAATATAATATATAACATTAACCTCTTTCTGTTTCACTTGCCTCCATTTCTCTGTCCCTCTCTCTGTTGCCCTTTTTGGCAAAGTGATTCCATTGATAAAGCTCCATTCTTTCTCTCTTCTTCTCCATCTCTCTGCAACCGGAGGAGAGAAATCAACATAACAATCTAAAACTAGATCTGTTTTCCTATCTTTTTCCATCGTAGTGAGTGAGGTATGCGATTGATTCCACTTGCTTTTTGTCTGCCTCTGCTAACGTCCAAGTTTTCACCTTCAAATCTTTACTCCCTCATCTTCGTGTTTCTGGATTTTTCTGCTGTCTCTTATGTGCGGGTATGTTTTTTGTGTGTGCTTGTATGTGTTAATGTGGATAGGTATGTATGTTGTGTGGGAGCTACCCTGTTTTGTAAGGTAATTATGGTCATGAGTTGCCATGAGATGCAGATCGGAGTGTTTGTGGGTATAACTAATCACAATCTTATGTTCAACTTTTTCTTTTGTTGAATTCATTGGGATTCCTCTGTTCTGTGTACAATGTAATTCAAATTTTTGGTTTATTTGGATTAGAGTCGCAGCTGTCACGAGCTTTTCTATCCAACTTCTCTGTTTCTGCTAATGGAATTTGGTTTTTCTATTAGTTACCTATCCGTGTTTCACTTTTTCTTGAATTTTATATCTGTAAGATCATAACCCAGTTCTTTGTTTTTGTTATTATAATATTATTTGCTGAAGCTTGATGTCAATTTCCTGCCAAAGTTCTCGTTTTAATATCACTGGATGTCATTGGTTGGAGGTTAATCTAACCTTGGTCCAACAACCAACATTTTATTGGTAGTTGGAAGACATGAGTATCCTGGATATCGACTAAAATTACGAGTTTATCTAATTTTCAGCTTTGATCTCCAGGTGCTAAACTTCCATGCAATTAATAGACCAATAGACCATTAGACCATGGCGTTAGGGAAGTATACTAGGATAGACAATAGAAGACAAACTACAAATTACTGCTCGACAGTGACAATTGTGGTTTTTGTGGGGCTATGCTTGGTTGGATTATGGATGATGACATCGTCAACTATAGTTCCTAGTCCAAAAGTAGATGTTCCCGGTCAGGAAAAAAAGAATGATGTGAAGGAACAAGTGATTGAGAGCAGTGGAAGTGGAAGCAGTCCTAAGCAGTTTGAGGATAGCCAGGGTGACTTACCTCGTGATGCAACCAAAGGAGACACCAATTCCAATGTTTCACAGGGAGAAAATAAACCGAATGCACAAGAAAATCAAGAGATAAAGCCTGAGAACTATCCTGAAGTAAAACCAGAGGAGAAGCCAGAGAAACCTGAAGAAAAGCCTGACAAGGGAAGTAATTCGGATAATCAAAATGACAAGACTCAAAGTCAGGAAGGTAAGACAGAAGACTTGGATTCTAAGAAACCAGAAGGAGAATTAGGCTTAGAGAATGTAGAGGTGAAATCTGATAATGGAGGAATTAATGTAGCTGGACAGGGAGATTCAGATGAGAATTCTGCGGAGAACCAATCTGATTCAGGTGATTCTGAGCAAAAATCTACTTCTGATGAGACTGAAAAGAAGTTTGAAACTAATGAGACAGACTCACAATCAAATCAGAACGAGAAAGCAGAGAATGGTCAGATTGAGGAGAAGGTAGACCAAAATGATAACAAGGAGTCAGAGAAAAGCACCGACGGGCAGGTTAACAACAAGACTCCAAGTGAGGTATTTCCTCCAGGAGCTCACTCTGAGCTTTTGAATGAAACCACTGCTCAGACTGGGTCATGGTCAACTCAGGCAGCAGAGTCAAAGAATGAAAAAGAGGCTCAACTATATAACCAAAATAATGGATACAATTGGAAAATGTGCAATGCCACTGCTGGGCCTGATTATATCCCATGTCTTGACAATCTGCAAGCCATTAAAAGTCTCCGAACCACCAAGCACTATGAACATCGAGAGAGGCACTGTCCTCAGGAACCTCCAACCTGCCTAGTTCCTCTTCCTGAAGGATATAGACGTCCAATCAAGTGGCCTAAAAGCAGGGAAAAGGTACGGTGATATTAGTTTATAAGCTCATTAACAGCTGTATTTTCTGAACAATGAATGATACACCATTTTCTTGCAGATATGGTATTGCAATGTTCCTCACACTAAGCTTGCTCAAATTAAGGGGCATCAGAATTGGGTGAAAGTCACTGGTGAATACCTCACTTTTCCTGGTGGTGGAACCCAGTTTAAACATGGGGCTTTACATTACATTGACTTTATAAATGAGGTGAACTTGGAATTAATGCAATTATCATTTGAACATTACATATCCATACAAAGGATTCAACTGGCTTGGATAGATTATTTTATTTGCTGTGTATCACATTATCCTACCTGGGTTTGAAGCTGCAATCTCAGATTTGAAACTAGGTCTATGTACTCATCATTTATAAGTTAGTGTTGTTGGGTATGCATTATAATCAAACTAAGATCAATCATTGATTTTATGATAAATTACTAATTAACGGATTGAGCCAACTAACTGAGAAGCTGGTTTTCCATAGTTGAGTTTTCTCCTCTACAAGTCCTTTATGTTGATCATTAGTATCTATTCATGTACTTCTTGACTTAAGGGGTAATCCTTATTGAGATGTCTGTTTCTTCAGGCTATCCCTGAAATTGCATGGGGAAAGCGCTCCCGTGTAATCTTGGATGTTGGGTGTGGAGTTGCAAGCTTTGGAGGCTTTCTTTTTGACAGAAATGTACTCACGATGTCATTTGCGCCTAAGGATGAACATGAAGCACAAGTGCAATTCGCCCTTGAAAGAGGGATTCCTGGTATATCTGCAGTGATGGGCACGAAGAGACTTCCCTTTCCAGGCACCGTATTTGATGTTGTACACTGTGCACGCTGCAGGGTCCCATGGCATATTGAAGGTAAGGCCATATCTTTTGATCTTTTTATGTTATATGATGATTAACATGTTCAGATTATGATTTTTGTTTGATTGAATTCCCCAACTTGCTGTTAATCATAAATCACAGTTGTTTAAAGTAATTCATTATATCTCTTGTATATATTTGTCTGTCAAGTCCAGCATATAAATGCAGCATACTTGGAGGTGGTAAACTTGTTCCTAACCTCATTTCTTGTATGTCTTTTGATAATTTATACATACAGGTGGCAAGCTTCTTCTGGAGCTGAACCGTGTGCTGCGACCAGGTGGATTCTTTGTGTGGTCTGCTACTCCTGTCTATCAGAAGCTTGCTGAAGATGTAGAAATCTGGAAAGGTAGGTGCTATTGCACAGGAACATGTCTATTACTCGGAGTATCTAATATGTTGGTTAAACTCATGCACTTCATGGAAATTTTGCAGCCATGACCGAACTTACAAAAGCCATGTGCTGGGAAGTTGTATCTATTACTAAGGATAAGGTTAATAAAGTAGGTATAGCTACATACAGGAAGCCTGTCTCTAATGACTGCTATGAGAAAAGATCAGAACAACAGCCTCCCATCTGTGAAGCATCTGATGATCCTAATGCAGCATGGTATTCTTTGGTTCTTATCTGACAGATAATAATTTCATTGTTCTTCTATATTTAATCTTCTGCTAGATATTTCTGTTGTGACTGCTTCATTTCCATGTCCTTAAAGATATTGAGAGTAAATGTGTAATAATAAGATCCATTTGTTTCTAAATCTATCTTGAAAAGAAAAAAAGAAATTATGGGAAAGCACAAGAGTTTGCAACTTAAAGAAAACACTCTAATTTCATTCCTAAAACAAGTTGTTTCCCATAATCTCGTAGTGTCCATCATCTGTCAGTTCTAAAACATGAGTTGTTAACTTCTGTCCCCTTCATAGGAATGTGCCACTGCAAGTTTGCATGCACAAGATACCATTGGCTTCTCAGCAACGAGGGTCTCAATGGCCAGAGCAATGGCCCATTAGACTGGAAAAAGCACCTTATTGGATGCTGAGTTCGCAACTTGGAGTTTATGGTAAACCAGCCCCAGAGGATTTTGCTGCAGACTACGAGCATTGGAAGAGGGTCGTGTCCAAATCATACCTAAATGGGATGGGAATAAACTGGTCAACAGTGAGAAATGTCATGGACATGAGATCTGTCTATGGAGGGTAAGCAAAGTCTTCTGGTTCCTACTGGAAAGAGTTTTAATTGTTTGAATTCTCCTGCCTCTTCTTTCCTGTCTGCTGATGCTTAAGATCCTACATCCTTAGTAGTCTGTGATACGAGCTTGGCTTGTTGCAACCATTGTAAATTCTTCAATCTGTTCGGGAAATCTTTATGATAGTATTGAGAGTATTATAATTTCCACATGAAGAGCAATAATCTTGTTATTTTTTGATCATCAAGGATTTGAGTTAGAAATTCATATAATCTTTAGAAAATGTTTCTCCATCTTCTCCTCAACATCTGATATCTGCATTATGCTTGCAGTTTTGCTGCAGCTTTGAAGGATTTGGATGTGTGGGTTATGAATGTAATTACAGTGGACTCTCCTGATACTCTGCCTGTAATTTATGAACGTGGTCTTTTTGGTATCTATCATGATTGGTGTGAATCATTTAGCACCTACCCTAGATCTTATGATCTTCTTCATGCGGACCATCTTTTCTCCAAAGTTAAAAAGAGGTGTGTACTTGAAATATATTCTCAATTTCTATTTCTAGCATTGGCCACACGATACACTATACGATTTCTGTATCAAATGAAGCCTAACGTTCAAATGGTTGATGGCTCTTGTAGGTGTAACTTAGTTGCTGTGGTTGTGGAGGTTGATCGGATTCTCAGGCCAGAAGGAAAGCTGATTGTCCGTGACAATGTTGAGACAATTAATGAGCTGGAGAAATTGGTGAGGTCTATGCAATGGGAGATCCGGCTGACCTATTCCAAGGACAAAGAGGGATTGCTCTGCGTGCAAAAGTCCATGTGGCGTCCCAAAGAGTGGGAAACAATTACATATGCTATTGCTAAAACATGACTACAATGGCCATTTTATTGAGGCCTGCCTTGCCATGAGATTAGATTTCCTTACCTTGAAAAGTTGCTACTTCCAGCTCTTGATAACTGTATTTCCACATTAGCTGATGTACCATGCCAAGTAGGTTCTTTTTCTCTTCATCTTGGGCTTAGCGTCATAGTTTCCAGTGTCAGTTGATACTGTTATTTATTGTCCAAGAGTGAATTATATTCTTCAAGTATAAAGTCCATTGTCAATATCTGGACGAACATCCTCGGATGAGTTCTCAATGTATCATGTTTCTCCGAACATGTTTTGCTCTATTCTTAACAAAGAAAGCTTGTACTTTTTTTTTTTGAAACCTGCACCTTCTCTCAATGTTCCCCACCTTGCATGATGCAGCAGTAATCGTGCAAGTTCTGTTTTGGGAATACAATGCCAGAATCCTGATGCTGGAGAAGCTTTATGTATCAGAATCGTAATCTTGTGTTCTTAGTTCATGGCATTGTAATACATTTTACGTTTTTGCTTATTCAGAACTCCTTTGACTCCTTTCCTTGACGCTTTGTATAGAATTTCTACATGTTCTGTTGCTAGGTAGAAGTTTCCTGGTAATGTTTAGTACTTGGAAAGTTCTATGAAAGGATTGACATGCCTGATTGAATGTGAGTTAGCATTATGATAATCTGGTGATATTCTGCAGAATTTGCAGGTTATTTCTTATGATCTCGAGGAAATGTTTCAAATTGTTATTATCCAACAATTTGTTAATAATGACTTCCAAAACCCAAAAACAAACTTCAGACAGGTTTTCAGATTTACAGTCACTCAATACATAAACACTTGATATATTGCCAATTGAATCGTGTCTACCAGTACTATGAATTTCTTATAGTATCTGCCCGAACCAGCCAAGAAACAATACATAAATAACGGTGTGAAATACTGAAAAATATTGAATCAAATTTGTAAATTAAGAAAAAATCAAATGGTTAAATTGAAAAAGGTTCAAGAACTATTTAAAGGATGAAACTTTGGAGGGGTATATGATTTTGCAGCAAGTAAACTGTCTACCAAGAGCTTTCCTCTGTTCTTCTGTCAAAACACATGTTCTTAATTCGCTATCTCATTAAATGATTTATTCGGAACAACACGTAAATTATAAATTATTACATGCACTCGACAATTTATCAGTTAAACTGAAAAAGGGAGTTGCTGATTTTTTTTTTTTTTTTTTTTGGGTTGCTTATTACTATTATGCATGGAAGTAGTTATACAGAGAGGTCAAAATGCAGTCAAGACATGGCACAGAATCATCAAACCGCGTCCAAGATGACAGGAAGAAGTTAGTTAAATTATCGTACCCTTCTCACATAGAACGAGTCCCTTGGAACTCTAAACAACCTATTATCAGTATGGTCTTGTTGTCCTCTCCTCTTCACTTGCCTACTTTCATGCTCTTCTTTCCCTTCATTTCAGTCCATAGAATAACCTTTTAAAACATTAATCAAAACCCCAAAAAACAGATAATCTCGGCAATCTTAACATCAACAACATAAATCCAAACAAAGGGTGTTGTCAGTTAGATTCAAAAGATAGAAACTTGAGATGGAGAATGAGAGCCATGGAAGTGTGCCAAATGGAGGTAGCCCTGAAAGTCCATGCTTGAAGAGCAGTAACAGCACCAACAACAATAACAAAGAACAAGATCGTTTTCTTCCTATAGCCAACGTTGGCAGAATAATGAAGAAGGTGATCCCAGGAAATGGGAAGATCTCAAAAGATGCAAAAGAGACAGTCCAAGAATGTGTGTCGGAATTCATCAGCTTCGTCACCGGAGAGGCATCTGATAAATGTCAAAGAGAGAAGAGGAAGACCATCAATGGAGATGACATTATCTGGGCCATTACAACTCTTGGTTTTGAAGATTATGTTGCTCCTCTTAAACTCTATCTCAGCAAGTACAGAGAGAATGAAGAGAACATCCCCAAGCAACAAAGAACAGAACAAAGGTTACAACAACAAAACCATCATCATCATCATCATCAACAACAACAACAACAAGAGCATGAGCAAAATATATCACCTTACAGTACTGTATATTCTTCTACCAGTCTCATGTCTCAGCCATCTTTTGTTGCCACTGATCCAACTTTTTCTTTAAATTTTTCCCCTAGTACTACCATTCAGAAACAATTGCAGCAACAAGACCAAATTGATTCCGTCAGGCACTGGTAAGAAAAAAGGAACACCAGCCTGCCAGAAAAAGAAAAAAGAAGAAAAATATTAGATATTGCATGTTCTTTTTTTTTTTTTTTTTGGATTCTTCCAGCGATTCTACACAAATATTTTTGAATATATCATATATAGATATATACAAGATATCTTCCATGTAACCATACCTACATATATACTTATTCTTTGTTTTATCCTATATCAGATAGTTGTATTCTGCACAAATGTAAATAACAGGCTCTCAA